>WEIS01003817.1:0-10978 GCA_013389965.1 Todus mexicanus | reverse complement strand
TTTTTTTTCTACAAGCTCAGATCTGTTTTTTCCTTTCCTAACACATCAGATAAACTTCAAAATTCTTGAGTATTTGAGAGGATACTGTAGCAAAAAATAACAAGGTACAAAAATTAATAGGTTATAACCAGTACTGTTATCTAGTTCTTATTTCTTCTTCTAAGTAATGTTTCAATTGCTTTAACAAAATCATAGGACTACAGAATCATTAAGGTTGGAAAAGACCTCCAAGATCATCATGTCCAACCTTCAACCCAACACCTCCATGACCACTAGACCATGTCCCAAAGTGCCAAATCTATTCATTTTTTTAACACCTCCAGGGATGGTGACTCCACTAGCTAACAAAGCAGCCTGTTCCAACGTCCCATCACTCTTTCAGTAAAGACTGTTAGCCATCCGTACCACCTGGGCACACTGCTGGCTCATGCTCAGACGGCTGTCAACCAGCACTCCCAGGTCCCTCTCTGCTGGGTCGCTCTCCAGCCACTCATTCCCCAATGTGTAGCAATACATGGGGTTATTGTGGCCAAACTGTAGGACCTTGCACTTGGCCTTGCTGAATCTCATACCTCTGGCTTCAGCCCATTGACCCAACCTGTCCAGGTCCCTCTGCAGCCTCTTCTTACCCTCCAGGATATCAACGCTGCTCCCCAACTTGGTGTCATCCGCAAATTTACTAATGGTAGACCTGATCCCCTCATCCAGGTCATCAATAAAGACGTGGAACAGAATTGGGCCCAGTACTGATCCCTGGGGGACACCACTGGTCACTGGACACCAACTGGATGCTGAACTATTCACAACCACTCTCTGTGCCCAGTCATCCAGCAAGTTTCTAACCCAGCAAAGGGTGCACTTGTCCAAGCCATGGGCTGCCAGCTTTTCCAGGAGGATGCTGTTGGAGACTGTGTCAAATGCTTTGCTGAAGTCCAAGTAGACCACATCCACAGCCTTCCCCTCATCTACCAGGCAAGTCGCTCCTTCACCTTTCCAATTCCTCTCCCAGCTCTGCCACTCAGCTGAACAGATCATGCCCTGGTCACCCCGCACACAGGGGCTGTCTCCGCCACCCTCTGGTGCCAGTGCCAGGCTCGGGCTCTCCCTCTAGCCCAGACCTGCCCGGCCCCACCTGGACGTGGGAGCTCTGGCTGGGTCCCCACTTTGCTTCTGGCAGCGGCTTTCAGGTGAGTGGTGACCATGGCTGGGTCCTCCTCGAGAAGGGCGAAGACTACAGGTCGAGTTCGCCCCTCCATCCAGACAGGGGCCCAGTTCCCCCAGTCCTTCCCCCCTGTCCCTGGCGGAGCTCCCGGCCCCTGCCCCGCGTCCTTCCCCGCAGCCGCCGCTGCCGCCCCGTGTCCCGCTCTTGCTCCTGCGCAGGGACCTGAGCCTGAGCCCGGCGCCCCGGGAAGAGAAGAGGCTCCCCAGGGGATCCATGGGTGACCCCGCCCTCGCCGCTTGTTCGCTCGGTGCCCTCCCGAAGGCTCTTTCATGCCGGGGGGGTCTGGGCAGTGCCCCTTGGCTGTTCCCGCCCCGTCTGGAGCTGCCGCCGGTGGTGCCGCCTCTGCCCGGGCCCCTCAGCAGCCGCCACCAGCTGTGGCCCCGGCACAGCCCAGCCTGGCCCGGCTGCCAAAAGCCCCAAAAGAGCCCCTGGGTGGCCCTTTGCACCGCGATTCCCTTCCCCAGTGCGCACTGACCTGCACTGGAGCTGGGCTCCTTGGCGAGTGAGAATTGGCACCCTTTCCATCTTACAGACCGGAGACTGAGTCAGAGAGAAGTCATCCAGTCACAACTTGCTAAACACACTATGTGACTAGGGTCAAGGATGGAAAAGTATTCTGGATATGAAACCTAGTCCTTCATTTACGTTCCCATAGTTTGTGAGTATGCACAGATGCTACATAGATCTAACACGGTCTTTTTCTCTGTTTTAAGTAAATATCTCTGTACCTTTTAATGATTTTCTCTCTTCTTTTTTTTTTTCTTTAAAAAAAAAAGCTTAGGTTGTTTTTCATTTCTTTTTCAGTTCTCTGGTCTTATTTCATTACTTGAAACATAGCTACTCAGACATTTTTTAAACTGCTGATGTGTGTATATATCTACATATATATGAAAAAAAAAATCAGAGAGAAAAAATCCCAATAAATTTCCACACATAACACTAAAGGTTGTGTCCCACTTACTACTCATGATATCTTCTTCAGTCTGAATAAATAAAATTTTTCTGCTCATACCCAGTGTATTTTGTGTTGTCACTAGCTAGGTATTTACTGCTTTATTAGAAGGACTACCACTAACCTAGGCAAAATTCTCAAGTCACAGGAACTTTCTGGTGGACCAACTCTGGTGTGACTTCAATATAAGGCTCTCCTGATTTGAGATTGGCAGGGATTGGAGCTCACAACTCACTGTAACTACTATGCATACAGATTAAAAAAATAAAATAAAATAATAATAATAAAAAAAGAGTAGAATCATGGAATCATAGTATACTTTGGGTTCAAAGGAATCTTTAAAGATCATCTAGTCCAGCCCACATGTAATGAGCAAAGATGTCTTCAACTAGACCAGGTTGCTCATAGCTCAGTCCAACCTGATCATCTGCATTTCCAGGGATGGGGTATCTATGACCTCTTTGGGCAACACATTCCAGTGTTTCACCAACCTTATTGTAAAAAGTTTCTTACTTATATCTAGTCTAAATCTACCCTCTTCTACTTTAAAACCATTACCCCTTGTGCCATTGCAACAGGCCCTGCTAAAAAGGTTTGTCCTCATCTTTCCTATAAGCCCCCTTTAAGTCCTGAAAGGCTACAACAAGGTTTCCCTGCAACCTTCTCTTCTCCATGCTGAACAATCTCAACTCTCTTAGCCTGTCCTCATAGGAGAGGTGCACCAGTCCCCTGGTCATCTTCATGTCCCTCCTTTGGACCTGCTCTGACAGGTCTGTGTCTTTCCTGTGGTGAGGACTTCAGAGCTAGATGCAGTACTCCAGCTGGGTTTTTGCCATAGTAGTGGGGCAGAATCAGCTCTCTTGACCTACTGGACAGACTTCTTTTGATGCAGCCCAGGATATGGCTAGTCTTCTGGGCTGCAAGTGCACACTGCTGGCTCATGTCCAGTTTTTATCCATCAGTACCCCCAAGTCCTTCTGCACAGGGCTGCTCTCAATTCCTTCATTCCCCAGCCTGTATTGATACTAGGAATTGCCCCAGCCCAGGTGTAGGACCTTGGCCTTGTTGAACCTCATGAGGTTCACTTGGGCCCACTTCTCCAGCTTGTCCAGGTCCCTCAGGATGGCATTGCATTCCTCAGACATGTCAGCCAAACCACTCAGCTTGGTGTCATCTGCAAACTTGCTGGTGGTGCTCTCAATACCACTGTCCATGTCATTGATGAAGATATTGAACAACGCTGGTCCCAGTATGGACCCCTGAGGGACACCACTTGTCACTGATCTCCATCTGGACATCAAGCCATTGATGACTACCATCCAGATGTGACCATCCAACCAAATCCTCATCCACCAAATAGTCCACCCTTGAAATTCAAGTATCTCTGATATAGAGAAAAGGATGTTGTGAGGGACTGAGTTGAAGGCCTTACAGATGCCCAAATAGATGACATCCACAGCTCTTCCATTGTTCACTGATGTAGTCACTCCACTGTAGTAACTTATACCACACACTCACCAGAAAACAATTCTGTAACTAGAGCACAGAAATTATAATGTTTCAAAAACATTAAGTAAAAAACCAAACAGCTGTTGATGCGCCCGAGAGATACTCACTCACAAGATCATTCTGGTGATTTAATTTTATACAATTGCCCCTTATGAAAATTCCTGATCAACCCTAGAGGCATGTAGCAAGGATTAGATTGGAAAAACTGTATCTGTTTGGTCTCATTTTCCACATTCTTGCATTTTCACAGTAATTTATGCCTCTGTATAATAAGGTGCAAAATAATTGTAAAATATAATTCTCCATTCAGTTACAAATCTAGTAGCAGTGACTTCTTTTTTTACGTACTTTACAATGATATACATGAACAGTTAGGGTGTATTATTATACTGAAGAGGACAGAATTGAGTTAAACTTCTGAGTGTTTTTTTCAAAAAAGTTTCAAAAAGGTTATAAAGTTTTTCTTCTACTCTCCTCTCTGGTATCCAGTTAAAAACAGTCTGAAATTTCTGATTCCTTTTTCATACACCATTGCTGCATGCAAATATGAGCTGGATTAAGCAAAATAAAAGGGAGAATTTCATGTGCATAGATTGTAAAGAGACTAAGAGATGAGTCAGAAGTATTGCAGTATAAAGGATGGCTTGTAAGAACTGTCTTCCAGTTATTTTTTTTCTTTTTGCTGATAATGCCTGTTTTTTTAAAAAAGGACTGATAAAGAAACATCCCTTCCCTCAACAACTTCTTTTTGACATTAATACTAAATCTTGCAGGGCAAGAGATCTATATAGAGTTGCTTTGAGTGTAGGAGTACTGATTAGCTGATTGAGGGCAGGACAATGCTATTTTCTTTCAAGATTAAGAAAAAAAAAGAGAGAAGTAAAAATAAATGCACAGTTAATATAAGCACAACAAAAGAACCAGTCAAGTAGAACAGTCGGTGTTATAGAACAGTGAGATAGGCATAATCATAGCAAGGAAAGTTAAAAAATAGGAAAGAAATATGAAAAGGAATTTTCTTCTTTTTTCAAAAGCGTGATACATTGCAAGTGCTTATGAAGGAGACACTCTTCAAAAGCAAACCACAGTTCTATATAACCATTTCCACTCAGCTTTTTAACATATTATATTGCTTCCAACTTAAAGATTTTCTCCACTGTTCGGATTGTAATAGGCAAGAACAATGAATTATGGCATAGGGTAGTCTGTATCTAAATAAGAAATAGAGTGAGACCATCAAATTCACATTTGTGATGAATCACAGGAATTAAAAGAAGTCATGCTTGTTGACGTGATGCTTAATACTGAAGACAATTGATCAACTTGCATGTTTCCTATTTGAATGACCATAAAAGTTTTATACTCGAGTATGGTAAAAAAAAAAAAGTTATTTACGTTAATATTTTTCCAGGTCCTGGTATGCATTCACTGTAAATATTAGCAATGGTAGATAAATACTAAATATGTTAATAAGTACAAGTTAAAAGCCACTTACCTACATAAGTGGTCTATCAAATACTGAAGATCAGGTTCCTATATAGATACTTAAGCAGGCGGCAGAGAAGGAACAAGACACAAGCTGGATTTTACCTCAGAATCACTGCAGCAGTAGGACCTTCTAGTAAGGAGCCAAAACAATCACCTTTTCTTCTGTTTTCCTCAGCAAAAGGTGCAGGGCCACACACCTGCATCAGAAGTTTTTTCAGTTTGCAGTAGATAATATAGGACTCTGTTTATCATACATTGCTGAATGTAGCACTGATTCCGCCTTTTCGTACCTATACTGAGATCCAAAACTTGATTTCTGATATGGAGGACCTCAGTTTGGAGATTTAAAATCTCAGCTCACTTCTACTGCCTACTGACAGATTTCTTCACTACTACTCATTTTTAACTAGACCAAACATCTAACTGAATTTAACATATGTTTTTGCCACCCAGGAACCTGTTGATATTGCCTTTTTCTCATGGGAACCAAGAGATGGGAACAGATGTAATATTTGAAGGATTCTATTTAAATATACATAAATGATGCTGCTGAGCTTTCTTTACCAGAACAGCCATACAAATTCACAATGAAGAATTTGTCTAGCATATTCTTCAGTTGCTTTTAGAACATGGTAAACTGAATAAACTAATAATGTTTGAACTTCAAAAGCAGACAGGTTGGAAAATAAACCCTAGGAAATCACTGAAAGGCTTTAAAGTACCTTGAAATGCCTCCGTAGATGCATGTTTCAAAAAGATGTTTCTAATCCTGCAATCTTGATTGCAGAGTACAGTGTTTTAATTTCTTTAGTAATGTATTCTGATTCCTAAACTAATCACCTCTTAATGTACTTTAATTGACGTATTTCCCTTCCCTCGTGTTTTATTACGCCTGTTTGATGTCATAATAGATTTTTCCAACTATCTGTGCAAGAAAAACATGAAAATTCAGGAACAATTATATTATTGTGGGCTGAAACCTATGCAACTCAACAACGATTAATCATTTATTGTTTTACACAACATATTTTTTCTCTTCTTTGCCATATAAGTGTACATAAGTATTTCTATTATCAAATACATATATTTGGAGCAAAAATATAAAACTGTTTTCAACAGAATGCTGAAATATTGAAAGCTGTTTAATATCCTGAGTAGAATATCATGAACTAGACAATTTTGAATGCATTAATGAAGAAAAATTTCCAAAGTAACTGCCATGCTCACATATATATGTATCGGTAAGAAGAGAGGTGATAGTTTTAAACTGAAAGAAAGTAGATATTTGGAAGAAATCTTTGTTGTCAGGGTGGTGAGACACTGGAACAGGTTGCCCTGAGAAGTTGTGTATCTCCCCAGTCCAGTTTGGATGGGGCTTTGAGTAAGCTAATCTAGTGGAAGGTGTCCCTGTCCATGACAGGGGGTTGGAACTAGATCATAAAAGACCATTAAGATCAAGTCCAATGGTAACAATCTTTAAGGTCCCTTCCAACCCAAACTATTCTATGATCTATTTTTAGAACTGTAGAATTTGCACAGTATAATGGAGAAATTCTACACCTCATCATGTCAGCCTAAATCAATGCATGAAGCCTTGTTTCCTGAGGAAAGACTGGAAGACCTAAACCTCTCATCTCTATAGCATAAGGCTTAATGCGGCCACTAGCTGTGATCTAGATGAAATCATACACCTTTTCTCCTTCAGTGCTCTTGGTGTCACTACCTACAATTTGTTATGAGCATCATCTAGAATAAGGTACTGCTTGAAGTATTTCACTAAAGTGCTGAGCCATCAAAAACATTCCAGTTTCTCAGACTTCTAAAAGTGTATTAGCCTTCATAACAATACAAAAATAGCGTAGTTATGCTAATAAATAAGAATCACTAGCACATACTCCAATCTGTTGCTTAATTAAGAAATAGATCAAGTACTAAGATCACATTTCTGTGAATAAAATAACTAGGATTTGTCCTGAGATCAGTTTGCTGTTCTATGAGTGAATATTTCTAAAGAAATTTTAGAGTGTTTGGGGTAAAACTTCTGACAGATCTCATGAACAGCGTATTCTATAGCAAATTGACTGGTGAGATCTTTAAAAAGAGGACAATATCAAATGAGATCAGTCATCATTTAGAATGGCTGAGGATTTAAATGTTACATTCCATTATCGTTTGATGTGATAAAGACCTCATACTACAGACCACCTCAGTAAGGATAATTGTTTATCCAATTCTTTTAGAAAAACTATTAATTTTGTTTCTTAAACCACTTCTTTTTCAGGAGGTCTTTTGTTCTTGATTACATATACTATTAAATAGATCTTACTAGACTTAAAGTTCATCTAGAAAAGTATTTTATGTGTTTTCTGAAATGTCTTTTATGTGTTCCACATTTAAACTCTGCCAGATAAGGGCTTGATAGTGTTTCCCAATAGGAGCAATGGAGGTTAGGTTACACAGTGAATTAACTTTAAGACATTCAGAACCATATGCTCCCACAGTCTGCATGCCTAAAGGAGTAGTAAATCATTGCACTGTCAACTTTTCCTACCCCCCCCCAAAAAAAATAAAAATAGTACAAGNGGGACCTGCTTCCACCCCTGTGGCCTAGGTAAGCCAGGCTCTTCTCCTCACTGTCTCACTCCAACCTGCTCCCTTGCTACCAACCTTGCTCCAACTTGCTACTTCCAGCCCACCCACTGGCCATTGGTAATACCTAAGGCCAGCAATGTTCATGGTCTCAGGGCTGCCAGTTCCATGAGCTCAATGAGCATTCCCAGCCCCAACCAAACATAACTGGGAGGAAGTATTGTCACTAGTGCTCTTTTCTGACTTAGGTTTCCACAAATCCATTGGAGGTGGCTTGCTTGTAAGACATCCAACCTGAATCTATGCAGTTGAGAAGAGCTGTGTTGTTTTAAGCTCTGCTCACAACCAGTCTGTGGTGTCTCCACACCACAGTATCTAAGCGGCATCTATGAAGGCCACATGGTCTCCTTTGATTAGAGAGGGAGAAGTTAGGTTCTTAACGCAAATGCCTCATTTAAGTACCGAAAATTGAGTGGAATAAATGGAGGCTTAGTCCTAGCAAAATATTTCTTCTGTAATCCCAACCCTCAGACCAACAGAAGCCAGAAGGTTTTACAAAGGTAAACCACACATCCTGCACATGTTAATTATTCCTGCTGGCATTTCTAGTCACTCATGAAGTAAAGAATAAGGCCTATAGTGAAACTGTGTTATCTGCATGAACAAAGGACTTCCAAAGCACATGCCATTTTAATAGATACATGTTTTTCCAGTTAGCTTTCATTATACTAAAAATGGAAACATTATACCAAGACCTCAATTTCAAGCTATTCTTTTCACCTGTTTCCTGTTTAAAACCATGCTTCGTAGCCTTAACAAGGGTGAGCACAGCAGTCTCTTGTGTCAACCTGGCTTCCCCAGAAAAAACAAACGAGCCAAAAGCCTGCCATATGTCTTTCCTGAAACCACAAAGAAACCCAGCAAGACTGTCCATCATTCACTACCTGCCCTTCTGCCTAGCCACTCTCCTCCAGGCTGCCCTACTGCATCGGTACCCTAAGACCCTTACCAGTCCCTGGCAGAGTTCCTCCACAGATACCACCTTCAATACCACCCTTGATGGATCTACGATCATGGAGGCATTTTATTATTATTTTTTTTTAGTTCTTCCTCACCATATTCCACTCACTTAGTCCCTCAAGGTTTAATTCATTTTATATCTATCCACCAGTCAGTATTCTTGATACTCGTTCTGTTATTTTCAACATTGCTAGACCATGTAATGTGTATTTCTGCTCAGGATCCCACAGTTTCAAGACCAAGGCCTTTTGGATTATACAGATGAGTTAAAACCAAAACCTTTCTGAATTCTTAAGGTTATGATGACAAATGAGGCAAGATCTTATACTAAATAGAATGGAAATATTGCAATTTGCTGCTACTTTATTTGCAAATATGAATACTTCATATAAAAATACTTGTAAATGTCTGCAATTCAAGAAAGGTAAATTGTATTTGATTCCATTATAGATAGATATTTTCCTTTCACTAAAATTCTTACACAATTGTGATCATTTTATTTTTACTATCATTCTTCTTATTTCTGTGGAAGATTAGAGAAGGACTCCATCAGTGGTCTTCCTAAGCTCTAAGCCTTGTTTATGGTATTTCATAAGCAACGTAATTGGTATCAAAAAGCTTTCCTTTTCTGCTCTTCTATTCTGTGAAATTTTCATAATTAGATATGTGTAATTAAGATTTCCATTAGTTCGTGGTTGGTTGGTTGTTTTTTTTCAATTCCCCTTGTCCCAGTAAAAATGACAGATAAATGCCTTGAGATTTTGTAATGCTCTAATTGTTCCCCAAGAGTTAGATTACAGAGTTAGGACCTGATTCATGCACATTTTATGCACCATTTCCTTGACTTTTTTTTATTTAACATTTTGCTCAGAAACTTAATATTGTAGGAAAAGCGTCAATATTTCTTATTTACATAAACCCCTTGAGAGTAGTTGCCATGTCTTCCCTCTGCACCTCATTATGCACTACACACACTCAAAAGAAGAAAGAGAATCAGCTAATAACAAGGCATGCAACAGTCCAACTAACCAAATATATACAGTTTTTTGTTGTTATTTCAACCTTTCAGATAAATCATGCCATGGGTTTCGGCAGTATATACCTGACGCATCTCAGAAAAGTCACTCTGAATTCACATCAGTGTAAATAAAACCAGACTCTGAATACTAAGAGACAGCTATCAAAACAGTGATCAAGAAAATGTGAGCACACATAACAGTCTGGTTTTCAGACTTTATACATATTTCATCATAAAACCTAGTTACTATTATGCAGGGGTGAGCTGCTAAAAGAATATTAAAATAATTGGTTTAAGAGGCAGCCATAGAGTTAATACAACAAGTATTCCTCCTCTTCTCCCTGGAAATGGGACATTCATGTCTGGGCCAGAGACAATAGCTGGAAGAAGAGCTTTCCTCACAAGCAGTTGTAGTGCAGCTTCTAGCAGAAAGGATGGAGTTGGAAAGCATCAGTCCACCACAGTTAGCTCTAACTGGAAAGAACCACTTCCATTCCAGCCCTGCCACTGTATATGACAGTATTAAATTAACTGTAGTGCAACACAGTTGGAAAAAAACAGTCATAACGTACTTATTGTAGTTTTTCATTCAGCATAAAACCAGCAAATTTACTTCCTCCACCTTTTCTGATAAACTTGCCTATCGTTTCAGTGTACAAAACCCCTGTATTTTGTTAGCACAAAGGGCACTAAGCATGGCAGGAAACAGAAGTGCTAGCTATACTTCTCTGCCTTGGACATCCATTCTAGTTAGACAAAGTCTCCTTTCCTCCGCTGACTAGCTGGACTTTTGTCAAAGAAAATTGTTCTACAGAATTTCTTCTTGTTGCCCTTCAAAACCCTTAACATTTTTCTTTGTCAAAAGTATCAGGCGAAGATGTTGGTGACTGCTACTCCTAAGAGTGCGGTTGTTACAGAATTCTATGTCCTCAGAACAAATTCTCAGCGAAATTGGTTCATTATATTCGGTTGCAACACAAATGTTTGCGGTTTTGGGTTGTTTGGTTTTTTTTAAATACTAGTTTCCTGCAATAAAAAATAGCAGTGAGGTGGAATTTAAGGATTTTTTTCTTTTCCTGGGTGGGCTGTGTGTTAAAAGATATCCAATAGAGGAAAAGAAAGAAAAAATCTTTCAGCTCAGCTGCCTAACATTATACAACCAAAATAAAGGGGAAATGTA
>WEIS01003813.1:179-21579 GCA_013389965.1 Todus mexicanus | reverse complement strand
GTGCGGCTCGGTGCGTTTTGAAATAATCAAGATATTTAGAGAGAGACAAATTCTAAGAGGGCTACAGCCTTACAAATCACAATGCAATTTTCAGGTTGTAATGAGGGTAAGTTGCACGGGAAGGTCTCTACAATTATTGTCATGAGAATGAAGTAACGCAGTGTTAATATTTCATGTATTCTGTGAAAGATGATAACAAACTGTACTGCCTTGACCTTATTAATGTTCTGTAATTTGACTTGCTGGCAATTTGCATTTTTCTTTGGTTACAGCCTTAGTAACCTGTGAGGGAGAGGTGGAATCTAAACGTAACTGAATACTGAAAAGGTCAGAAATATCAAGAATGATAATTCTGATACCTTCTTCTCATGACAGAGGTTGTAGCAAAAAGGCACAACATGAATCTGTTGAAATAACAAAGGTTGTTACAGAAATGTTTCTGTATTTATTGAGAAGTGTAAACAAAAGCATGCTTCCTCCTTGGGGCTCACTTGAACACTCCAGTAACATTTATTTTTTAATCCCTTTATAAATGAATATATACAGTAGTCCCCTTTCATTTTCTTATTTTGCTCTAGATATAGGAGGTGTTTTTACTACGGAACCCCTTGCTAACTATTTAAAGATGAAGGAAACTGAATTTTACACTCTGCAGAAGCTTTTCCAGTTCCACAGACCAGACATATTTCTTACGATCTATTTTGACTATGCAATGGAATACATTTTCAAGAATATTGTCATTTGTAACCAGAGTGAAAGTTTTAGGGTTTTTGGGGGTTTTTTTCTCTAAAACAACAAAAAATTAGGTTTCCCAGGAAAGTAGAGAACAAAGTTGTGGTATTGAACGTGACGGTTAAAAGCCTGATTAACATCTTAACAACATTCTTTGATTTCTACTTACTTGACTGAACACAGAATCAGACCAGTACACCCAGAATTCTGATACTCAGCAATGTCATTGATCAGTTTATTCCTGCATCTCTGCAGAGTGAAATAAGTAGCTATGTAACACAACAGTAAATAATATTATTACACTACAGGATTCACAAAACAAAGGCCAGTTGTTAAAAATGACTTGAAATAAATACTCTTTTAACTAAAGACTGTCCATTTTGTAGAAGGGAGGGAGAACCTCCATTCTTGGAAGTAAGTAATTAACCAGAGGTCTTGGAACACACAAATATACTGAGCTCAGGAGGTGGTGTCAGAATCGTATCTTATGGAGAGGGTTCCAGTGCTTTTGTATTGATGAACCGCGCATTTAGTTGGACAAATAGTTGCCGCTTTCTGCTCTAGAATGCACAACTTCCTAATATTTGCCAAACCTCATTTTTAACACAACTTTATGTGGTCTCATAAAATGCATTTTCAGACTTTATTTTGCACTTAGAAGCGCTGCTTTTCGTGCTTTTGGCTTCACAGCTTCACATACATCACATCTCAGTCTCATTTTATGCCCAAACATACCTCTAACCCACACAAACCAGCACTTGTGTCATTTTTATTGTTATATAGAATTTACATCTGAATGGTAAGTCTAACCACTGAGGCTGTAGAAAATGTTATATGTGCTAAAGAAATTAACCCTACATCAATTTAAGATTTCTTACATGCCTAGTGCTTTATCACCCCTCGTTTTGAGTCTTGGCAGGATGGGAGTTGTCTCTCGCTGGCAGAGAGTTTACCACTAGCTGTGTGTATCTCTCACTGCTTGGAATGTAGTGCCTAAGAGTGAGTGGAAATATGTGAGGAAGATACATGTTGGAAAAATAGAGGAAAGCTAATTGACTCTCAAACTATTTTTACCAGAACGGTCTGCAATTCGCTTTGGCTGAGTTATGTGCTACTGCGGGTACTGTGCTGTTGTCATTTTCTCTGTATTCCTTATATATTCTTAATTTGGAATAGTATGATAAGGTTTCAGTTATCTAAATGTGTAATATGACAACCTTCTAGGATGTCTTGCTTGGCAGCTACTGCTATTTTCTACGGTGTTCAAATGACAAATTAGATTGCCACAAATTATAGCATTAGTTTGTTATTAGTTTATAATTAAAAATGACTTAATCTGTACATTACTGATTTTACAAACAGAAAATAATAGACTCAGTGAAAGCCACAGAGTTCTCCAGTCACAGAAATGGGCTTGGAATAAAGCAGAGGAGCAGCAGAGTTGATAAATGAGTTTAATACCAATGTACATAGCTGTGATTTTTTGGTGTTCGTAAACAGCCGAGCAGTTGACGCAGCTCATGGTGCACAGGAACACATTGATGCTAATTCCAACATTTCATGAAGTTATATTGCAAAGATTGTGTGTTTTTATCTTGTACTCTTCAGAGAATACATTTGTAAATCAAAAAGGACTGTTGGGTTTATGTCAGATATTACACAATGCGTATTCCATAGGGAATTCTCACTCGACTTTGAAACTGAAGATAATAACTGCTGCTGCATTTCAATGTTAGACTGGCTAAGTGGGAGCTCATCTAACACGTTTATTCATAAATCCTCTTTATGTGAGCGCAATATAGATCCTGAAAAGTGTTAAGAATGTGTTTAATGAAGGAGAGGAAGGGAAGTGAAGGGAATGCAGTAGATATGTAAAGCCCACTGGCATTCATAAAACAGATACAGGTGGGACATAAACTGCAGAAGTAGATGTGTGAGGAAATTGCATATAAAGTCAAAATGTGTGTGTGTTGAATCTGGAAAGTTTGAATAGCAGCTTCTAAAGCTAAAGCTAAATTCTAAGAACGTTCTTTGGTTTAGTGTACTTTATAAACATACTTATGTAATCAAGACATACATTGTCTCTGTTCTTTGAGATGTACTAGCAGGCAAGTGAGTTGCTGAAGTACATCCTAATAAATCTTCCTTTTATTTAACAAAAGATCTTAGTGGAAGCTTAAGGAAACTAGACTGTCTTAAGGGAGACATTATCTTATAGTGAATCAGAATAAGAGATTTTTTTTTCCCTTTTGAGCTTTCAGTAGCTGATCAGACTTTTAAGGAATGTGCTATTCGAAACTGCTTTGTTCAACAGAATATTGGATTATGCGCTCATTATGGAGAGTTTTTCAGAGCTGTCCAACTGAAAGTTGGGAAGTTGCTTAATAGCCATTGAAAAACATCTTTTTCAGTTGGCAGTTTTTGAGATACTGAATAATACAGTCACATACTGGCATTTGTTTTTCTTGCTCTCACCCACATTGCCCAGCAGAAGCTGTTCCAAGTGACCACACTAGAAATTCCTTCTTTTTCAAATGTATTTTTACCTGTCTGAAACACAAGGTTGACAAACACAATCCTTTCTAGGGCAGGACTCGCTTTACAGCAGCCCTTCTGCGTCCGATCTGTCCACTCAAGCATCTCCAGTTCATGAACTGGGTGATGCTGCATCTGATCCCAGGTGCATCCTGGTGGGAGACAGGCCTTGGTGCTAGGGTGCTCCAGAGGAACCTGGCCCTGTACCAAAAAGAGATCAGGTACTGTCACCACTCTGGACCACGTTATTCTAGTACATGACATGGTGTGGAGGAACCCCATAGCATATGATGTGGGGTGTTCTGTGTCAGAATATAAGCAAACTGGAGAGTCTGGAGGCATCTCTTCTGATTATGGAGGTTGGTTTAGAATTTCTCTGCTGAAAGCGACTAAAGCTTTGGTGGTAATATCAATTTAAAGTGGTGAAATCCACAATCATTGGTTTTTTCTTTTCAAACTTCACTTGGCAAACTTTCTATTAGTATTATAGCAGTGGAAAACAAACCAGGCTTTTCTATGCTATAAAACCGCACAAAAATATGGGCAGTTTCTTTACTAATGGTGATGACTTGAACTGGCAGTCATGCCAAATTTTTCTCTCACCCACATAACTCACGTCTTTGACATGAGAAAAGAATGATGCGTGAAATAAAGCCTTGGACCAAGTCTGTTACCTCTCTGTGTGATGTGAGAGCGTTATGTAATTGCAGAATATCATCTACTAGAGCAGTTAGTTCCTTGTGGAGGGTAGAGCTTCAGTTTGTAGCTTGCGTGGCTTTGTGGTTTTTCTCTACTCAAAAGGGAAAAATGTCTAAATTATTCAGATTTCATTTTCAAAAAGCGGTTTGATATACATTCGGTTTGCACAGAGGAACCTAGTATGGAGCTACTTGCAATTCCATTGGACAAACTGTTTTCAGGATCAGTTCTCAGAATGGCTTTGTCAGTACAACAGTAGAGCTAACACAGCTTTATTGCTCTCCACTATCCAAGAAAGCACCTTTAAAAGTATCTGTGGTCTATCAAAACAAAATACTGGCTAGATTTCGTATTTTTGGCTCCAGCATGTAATCTGGATGTACTGTTTACTATGGAAGTATTTTCAGGGGAAACTTTTATGTCACTGTTGCAACTGAGATGAAAATTAGATGTACCATAATATTGTGTGAAGCAATGCCTAGATGCCTGTTAGAGTTGTGTCTCAAAAACCCCAGAACTAAACAATGGAATTAAGGCTGTATATACAAATTTATAATATAGCATCGAAATCACAGAATAGTAAGGGTTGGAAGAGACCTTTGAAGATCATCTAGTCCAACCTCCCTGCCAAAGCAGGACGACCTAGAGCAGGTCACTCAGGAACACATCCAGGCGGGTTTTGAAAGTCTAGAGATGGAGACTCCACCACCTCCCTAGGCAGCCTGTTCCAGTGCTCTGTCACCCTCACTGTAAGGAAGTGTTTCATTATGTTCAGCTTGAACCTCCTGTTTTCCAGTTTGTGACCATTGTCCCTTGTCTTGTCTCTGGACACAACTGAGAAGAATCTGGCCCCATCTTCCTGACACCCACCCTCGAGATATTTATAGGCATTTATGAGATCCCTGCTAAGCCTCCTCTTCTCCAAGCTGAACAGACCCAGCTCCCTCAGCCTTTGCTCATAGGGTAGATGCTCCACTCCCTTAGTAATCATCCCAGTGGCCCTGAGCTGGACTCTCTCCAGTAGTTCCCTGTCCTTAAACTGAGGGGCCCAGAACTGGATACAGGACTCCAGGCAGGGCCTCACCAGTGCAGAGTAGAGTGGGAAGAGAACTTCCCTAAACATGCTGGCCACGCTCTTCTTAGTGCATCCCAAGATGCCAATGGCCTTCTTGGCCACAAAGGCGCATTGGTGGCTCATGGTCATCCTCTTGTCCACCAGGACTCCTTGGTCTTTTTCCTCAGAGCTGCTCTCCCCAGATCAGCCCCCAACCTGGACTGATCCATGGGGTTGTTCTCCCCCAGATGCACGGACTTTACACTTGCCCTTGTTGAATTGCATTCAATTTGTCCCTGCCCAGCTCTCCAGCCCGTCCAGGTCACACCGGATTGCAGCACAGCCTTCAGGCGTGTCAGCTGCTCCTCCTAGTTTTGTACCATCAGCAAACTTGGCACGGGTACATTCTATTCCTTTGTCCAGGTCATTAATGAATATATTGAATAGAACTGGACCCAGTACCAACCCTTGGGGGACACCACTAACCACAGGCCTCCAACTAGACTTTGCTTCACTGACCACAACTCTCTGGGCTCCGTCCTTCAGCCAGTTCCCAATCCATCTCCCCACACAATCACCCAATCTGCACTTCTTAAGCTTGGCTGCAAGAATGCCCTGGTAGATGGTGTTGAGATAGGTACTCATTCGATATATATGTTTATACATGTGTATCTCTCACTAAGTATATACACATATAAAAATGTATTTCAAAAGATTAGCTTAGCTGTTTTCTCTTACATGTGTGCTTTCAGATAGAACTCTGTAATTCACTGAGGGTATTCTGCTACTTGTAATGAGACCAGCAGGAGGACATGTGAATTATAAAATGCTTTCAGCTAGGGAAAGGTTCAAGGAAAAAGCCTTCAGCCTATGAGAAAAGGCAACAGCTACAGGTTGCTAAAAGCCTCCACAATTAGCGTAGGAAATAAATAAAAAAGAAGCTGAGATTTTTGTTCAAGAAGCCTCCATGGGCTATTTTGTGATACACATTCCTGTGTGGGGCTGCAGACCTTGAACGTCTGTTTTGTATTTCTCTCAGGTAAAAAATAGTGTAGCATAATGGAAAGTTCACTTCTTATTCAGGAAAAAGAAACCCAGTTTCTCGGGCTGACAGTTTCTTACAGCTGTGAACCTTGATGTTTTAATCTCATGCATTTTGATAGTGCTTGATATTCGTAACTGGTAGGTTTGATAAATTTTTAACAAGGAAGTTGAATATGATGAGAAAACGCAAGGGGAGCTTTGCATTTCACACCTTCTACTCAAACCTTCAGGTTTCATTTTCACTTTTTGCACCAAGAACGTTCCCTGGAGGAAAACTGACTGGATCACATGTTGCCCTAAACTAGCTTTAATCCATTAGAATAGTAATAATAAAAAAATAATCTGCAGAGTTAGCTTTCCAAACCCCAAATTTTAGTAGAGGCAACAATATCAATCCTTGAGATGCAGAAGAGATCCATTTAAAACCAATATAAATGTATGTTTTTACTCATAACCTATTGGATAAATCTTGACATTTCTGCATAAGTAAAATAATAAATATATCGGGATGGGAGTACAATTTATATATATGCATGTCCTAGTTGCATTATGGAAAGATCTTGTAAAAGAGCTTAGAAGAGAAGGCCAATAAAAAATTAAGCCAAGACACCAGCTTGGAAACACAGTTCAGTTTATTTTAATTTGTAGTATTATGAATATTTTATTTCTAATTCAAAAAATTGGATTAATATGAGATTCGAATTCTCAAGTTGTTATTGAAGTGAAACTATTAGCTGTCTTAGTGTGATTGTAACAATTTCCTTTCTGTCACTTGAACCTATTTATATATATATGTGTATATATATATATATACTAACAGTCATGCAAGCATCACAAGTAAGAGTGTGCTACGTCATCGTATTTACTCAGGTGTGTGTGGGGGTGCTAACACTTGGATTTAGCATAAATTGAAACTAGGGACGCTAGAATGATGCCCTAAGTTGGTTGCTCAGGAGATAGAGATAGGAGTGAGAACGCACATTAGATTTACTGCATTATTGAGAGGGAAGAAGGAAGAGGAAGCAGAAGAACCACCTCCAATGTAAGAATGGCCTACATATAGTGGGTATATAGACTTCTGACATTATGCCGCTGGATTCGATTCACTCACTGTCATAACCAAATGTTTACATAGTTTTATATAAATGGATCTGAATCACCTGCTGGATTATGCGGCTGCCACATGTTCTCATTATTCGGGATATCGTTGATATTAGTGAAATGTTTCTCATACTTTTTCACAGTTTGAGGGGGCAGGGAGGAGGGGTGTTTGTTTTAATTTAAATGCTACCATGCTATTTTTAGCAGTTTGATTACCTGTGAAAGACCTGTGCCAGGAAACTCCTGATGTTTGGGCATGGTAACATGTTGAGTGTCGTTGCAAACACTTATGAAGACAGCTGGCGCGTGAAAATAGTACAGTTTAGAAGAGCTCAGACATACACAATTTCCAATTACTTCTTGTGTATGAACTATTCTTGAAAAAACTGTCTGTTGAGGAAAGGAATTCACAAGCAGTTTAAGCTGTGGTCTGTGTTATTTAGGAGTTCCTGCTGTTTACCATCTGTGTATTTGCACTGCTTATTATTTAAAATATATTGCTATGTAACAAGATATAATTACAAATGAATGGCATCCTTTTAAAGGGAGACAGTGACTTTTTCTTTTAATTCCTAATGTATAAAATCTGATTTATTAAAATGTCATTCCTACACATCAAATTAAGAGAAAAGGGCCTGATTAAGAATTAAGAATGTTGATATGAAAAAGAAAAACAACAAACACCACAACAAAACCCCCTCAAAAACCTCCCGACAAAACAAACTCAAAAACGCAACCAAAAACAACAACAACAAAGTGCCAGCATTTGGGGGGTTCATATTGTTACAGGTGCTGCTGTTCTCTGCTGTCTTTATACGTTTTGTCACTTCAGTTATTTAGAATCTTAGAATTGTCAGGGTTGGAAGGGACCTCCAAGATCATCCAGTTCCAACCCCCCTGCCATGGGCAGGGATACCTCCCGCTAGAGCAGGTTGCTCAGAGCCCCATCCAGCCTGGCCTTAAAGGCTGCCAGGGATGGAGCTTCTACCACTTCCCTGGGCAACCCGGGCCAATGTCTCACCACCCTCATGCGGAAGAACTTCTTCCTAATATCTAACCTGAATCTATCCAGCTCTAGTTTTGCTCCATTCCCCCCAGTCCTATCACTACCTGACATCCTAAAAAGTCCCTCCCCGGCTTTCTTCTAGCCCCTTTATATACTGGAAAGACCATGTATTTCAGGGACCGTGATTTGGCATCTGAGACATGTTACAGAAACAGCTGCTGTCTTTTGGCTTTCTGAACCGCCTTTTTTGAGGAGCAGTGTTGCAGACCTTCAGACAACCTCTTGGACATGCAAAATGCAAAGATTTTAGCACGACCTGATGTAGATGGGAAACTTATCATGAAGCATTGTAGCAAATTGGTCTGTAAATGTTTATGTTCCCTGTGGAATGTATACATGAAAGCTTGCTTGCTCATTCAAAGGGCAAAGTCAGCATTTTTTTATTATATGTGTTCTCTGATGAACAATGGCTCTAAATATGAAATACAAGCCATATAGTACTGATTTCTGGGAGATCATTTTACCAGGTGGGCTTTCACTTAATCTGTCAAGAATAATAGGATATTGTTGTTCCTCTGGGAGCAGTGAGGAAGCAGGTCCTTCCTGGTAGCAGGCTTTGTGATCTGGACAAGACACTTTGCACCCCTGGCAGCAGTAATTGCAATTAGCTAGTGGTTTTCAGCAAGACTCAATGTGTAAAACTACCTGTTTGACTCAGCTTTGTCCTCATTTATGTTTATTGCAATGTATGTGAGCGTTCTGAGCCTGGATATTTCTCAGTGACCCGATCTGAGAGAAATATGACACAGTTGTTCAATATTTTATTACTGCACTTCAGACAACTAAAATGTTAATGTAGACTAAAAAAGATAAATCTTACCTTCCAATAAAAGCAGGTGAGGACTAGCTTACTAGCAATCTCTTCAGTTACCCTTTTTCTGACTATTTTGAATAACTATGTTCAAGATCAACTTATGTTCAATATGGCAGTAGGAGTATTATATTGATGACAAGCTCCTATTGGTTTTACTGGAAGTAATTCTGTAATCCTGACAGACAGTTCTGTACTGCTGTTGTAGCTCTGAGCAATTCCTGATCAATTGAGTTGCTGATAAGAAATGCAGTATATTGAATAAACCAGAAAATACTATTCACCATGAAGGAAAATCTACATTAAAAAAAAAAAAAAAGTAAACTGGAAAGAATTAAATACACTGAAATAGAATAATTCTCTTCTTTTAGCAATACTCTTCATTTAAGATATTACATTAAACATAAAGCTTAAATTAGTTTCTGCAGGGTATTATTAGAATTTGTGGATGGGAGAAGACAGTCTGTAAAAATACTAGTATTGGTATTGCTGCTGGGGATAGTTTTAAAAATAGGATGCAAAGTATTTTTCTCTCTCCTGAGAAATAGGATGGTGGAAAAAAAAATAAAATCACACAGTGAAATAAAAATGAGAAAAGGAGAATGCTAAGAATGGTATATGATTCAATAACACTGCTGAATTGCTTTGTTGGCCACCTAATGAAGCATGGTGCCAAATTTCAGCGCTGACATCAGTCAGCATGTTGCCAGCCAGCATTTACAACAACAGGGTTACAAGTCTAGGAAAGGGGGACCGTTAACTAGTAAATATGTTTCCAAAAAGGGGAAGGATCAAGCGCTAGTTTCTGTTCTCTGTAAATACCAGGTTTCGCAATTGCTGCTGCATATGTTACATTGGTTATGCTATCTGGGGCGGAGGGGGCTGATACATTGTTTGTCACATACCCATCAACATAAGACTTCACCAAAATTTGATTTCATAAGGTAGCATTTCTACTTCTGTCACAATACTTTTCTTCATAAACCAACACTATTCCAAAACTTACAAACCCAGAATTATTCCGATTTTCTTATTTGAAATATTTCAGGTTTAAATGCCTACTGGTGCAATTCAGTTTGTTCCATGTATCGTAATTACATTGGTTCCTCCCAGACACTCAGGTTTCTTTGTGAGGAAATTTGCATATCCATTTAATATCATTAGCCTAAACGCCACAGATGGTCATTGTTTCAGTTGCTAATTATTTTAAACATGTAATGTCTAAGCATGTCATTAGAGTTAAAAATATACCTATTTTTAATATGGCTTATAGCTGAGTAGTAAACTGCTGATTCTGATCAATTTTGGCATTGGTTGTTTGAAGTTACTTTTTGCTATCATCATTTCAATCTTAAATATTTATTACTTTTTTTTAAAGGAAGCGGATGGTTAAGTGTGTAATAAGTATTTGGTAGCTATGAATGGCAGATAGAAGATCAGAAAACAGACATCTGACTTAAACCAGTCTGAGAATAAATGGAATGTTTTGCTGCTTTTCAGTCCTGAAGAAGAAAACATAAATCTATATTCTGCCTTGATACCAATAATACCACAGAGACAACATGTAATGAATGAGATGTTTCTCTTCTTGGTCTTCAGTAGTAAGTATATTAGGCTTTTGAATTCCTCAGATTATCCTCTATCATGGGCATAAATTAAAGAGATGAAAAAAGACACAGGCTTAGCTATGTTGTATTTAACTAATCTGGTAACTATCCATTCGGTCCATTCTTTTGACTTACGAGGAGTTAGGAGTTCTCAGTTGCTTTGCAGCTATACAGACTCTATTGCCTGACAGTTTTAAGAGGTTTAACAGCGTGAAGATACAGAGGAATGGTGGCAAAGTCTTCTTGGCTGCAAAAAGCAATCAGAAGCAAAAGAATTTACTGGAATGAAAATGTGAGTTTGCAGTGATCACCAGGAGCTTTTTTACAGTCCCTTGGTTTGGTGAAGGAAATGAATGTTCACACCTCTCAAGCCACATGACTCACTATAATTCTCTTTTTGCCCTTTCCTGTTCTATATCCATGAGGAAGTGAAATAGGAAGGAAGCAGGAATCTTCGAGAGGCTCTCTCCTTTCCTCTGCTGATGTCAGGGACTTCTTCCCCAGAATTCAGGCTACCAGCAGTTACTGCAGGAGTGACATCGCTTAGTTATTTTGAAACCGAAGCAAAGTTCTTTCAGAATGCTCTCCTACTGTCTTTCAAACTCAAAGGAGAAAAAAATAATCCCCCAAATATGTTTCTTTCAGTTACAAATTTATGCATCTGATTTATTTAGGTAATTTTCTTTACAACCTTATATAAGACAGACTGAAGGTTTCTGTGAAAAATGATAGTTCTCTTTTTCTGCCAGGCATAAATATTTAGTTTGTTTTTCATTACATAATTTTAACTATAGTAATCAGATTTTCTAAGTGACCTAGCATATTTATATGAATAAAATTATGAAAATAATCAATGGAGAATGGTAAGAGTAGAGTAAAAAATAAACTAGATTTACTAACACAATATGTTATTGACCTAGTGACATTAGATTGTATTCCCTGTTGCACTTCAGGGAGTATAATTCAATCTGTAGTCGCTTGCAGTGGTTTAAAACACTCTTCTGGTTCTTAATGTAGGAAGTATCTATTAAAACTGCTTCACTATCCTTAAAAGCTTGGCCTTTTTCAGAAGAGGCATCTACAGCAAGGCCTTTTCAATTTCAGAATGGATGTGTTAGTGTGCCTGGACGAATAGAGTTCTTACAGGTTGTCACATAGGAAAGGATGGACTCAGTGGAACCTCTGGAGGTGATCAGGTCTGATCTTCCTTCCACTCCAAGTGGCACCGATGGCAGCACTAAATCTAGTCATGGACTTGTCTAGCGAAGATGGAATTCAGATAATCTCTGTGATGCGCTACTCAAATGATGAAAAGCTTTTTCATAGCATCTGGAGTCAACCTACCAAACTGACATCTGTTATGTTATTTTATGCTATTGAGAAGAGTTTGACTCTGTCATCTTGCAACAACTCTTCAAGTAATTGTAGGCTACAGTTAGGTTGCCTCTTAGTTTCTTTGCCAGATTGTGCAAGCCTATTCCTTCTACCTGTCCTCAGAGACGATGTGGTATAGTCCCTTTGTCACCGTGGTAGCCAGCTGCTGGACCTGCTTCAGTTTTACAACATCCCTTTTAAACTGGATGATAACCTATCTGGGTGTGATTATCATCTGCCACCTTCTGAGAGAAAACTAGCTCAATAGCTGATCTGAAAATTACTCGTGAGAAAACCTGAAAATATCTACCCATATTAATTACCTTTCTATACAAGCTCTGTGGCTTCTGGTATTCCTGTTAAGTGTTAACAGTAGATGTATGAAAAGGATTTAGAGCTATAGGCTTTTTTGCATTAATCAGTGATACTAAATTAGTTGTCTAAATATTGCCGCGCTGGCAGAAATTCAAGACAGTCAGAAAAGCATGCAAAAACTGATCTCAGCTTGACTCAAGATACTGGTCTGAGTTCCCCTGAGAGGATCTTTAATGAGGGGATCTTTAGCTGTAAGGCTGCAAAACACTTTTTGTGAAGACTATTGGCAAATACACTAGGTCAGGAAAATTTTTAGACTCCTTATCAGGGCTGTGGTATCTGGTTTGGGAATGGTCTTGAGACTGTTTTCAGGTATCCTTTATTATAAAATATTGTTTCTCGATTTGCTCTTATTGGAACAGCACTTCAGAAAAGGGGCAGAAAGAAGCTATTTCTCACACAGATACTCTCAGGAGATGTATTATAAATCTTGGGATTTACTTGTTTTCCTGTGTTCGAAACATAGCATTGATTGCCACTATAATCAGAGACATTTTATTGGTTCTCACAACTACTTTCCAAGTAAACAAGGCGAATGTTAGAGAAATGACTTTCCGTGCTAGAATAGGAGTTATATTTATTGATGCTTCCCAGAGTCATCTGGACTTTGTGTAGGATAAAGACTTTTCTCAATCACATTTTGTTATGGAGTGGCTTCATTTGACTAATAATTTTGAAATGTATATTTCAAAACTAATATTGTGTATTATTTATAGAATTGCATATATATCCAAATATTTATTCCATTTAAAGATTTTTAACAGGGAGTCAGTCGATATCCCAGAATTGTTTGGCTTGTTTTCATTTTCAAGCTTTTAGGTCTTTTGCTAAGTCCTTTCATGCATGTTTATTCCCATTAGATTACAGATACCCTTTCAGGCCTGGTTTTAACTTCTACAAATATCTGAATCAAAGAACTGTTACTATCATGTATCTCTAAACTAGGTAATGAAACAGTTTTAAGAATCCCTTTCTTTTCAGAGATCCGTCAATGCTTTTACTTCACAGAGTGATGTCCTGGTTTGGGTTAGAACAGAACAATTCTGTTCTAGGATTTTTATTTTTCAGCTAAGTCTGTCTGAAGTTAGCAGCATGTTTTTGCAGAAGAGTCTGCTTCTAGCAGTGATAACATTCCATGTTTATAGTTAGTACCAAGGATTGGTGTGTGAACCAAGGTCACTGCTGGATTTTGTGTACCACACTGGGGGGTGCAGAAAAGTAAAGGGAGGAGTGAACAGGACAGCTGACCCTAAATTAGCCAGCGAGGGATTCCATCCCATATCCGTCATATTTGGTATAAAGCTGAGGGATCACGAGGGTCTCGGCCCTTCTCTCTTGGCCCTTTCCCCATTTTGCCCTTCGTCTTTCATTTCCCTGAACTCGAGCTGCTCTCTTGGCTCCAGGACTCTTCCTTGCTGGGTTTGCCCTTGGCAGCTTCAGCTTTGCCCTGAGGCCTCCGGCCCCGGTCTCAGCCCCCGGCTCAGGCCTTGGCTGGGCCCCAGGTTCTGGGCCGCATCCCTGACTCCAGCTCCCGGTTCCCGGCTGCTGCTGGGCCCTTCCCCAGCATCCGTGGGGACGGGGACGGAGTTACCATCGGGTTCGATACTGGTTTTGTACATATTTGTATATGTTTACTTTTTATTATTATTATTATTATTATTATTATTTTCATGTTTTAGTCAAGCTGTTCTGGTTTCCTTTCCTAATCGATAAGTCTCTCTCCTTTATTTCCTTTCTTCCCTTTTTGTGTGGGGAGGGGGAGAGAGCGTTCTGTTGCAGATTTGGGGGGTGCCCTGACCCCAAACCGTGACAAGTGATGTAACTGATCTTTCGTCTAAAAAGTCTTCATTTTAAACTGTGGTGGACTGACCCTGGTCAGCACATAGCCACACACCTGCCACTCACTCACTCCAGCTTTGAACTGGTCAACAATCAAAAACACAGCAGCATGTGGGCTGCTGTAAAGAAAATTAACCCATCCCAACCAAACCCAGCACATGAACCTCCTTGTCTTTGTTGAGATGCAGGGGCTGCTGCAGTTCCCTACCCGAATGGCGCCTCCTCAGTGGGGATGTAATTATTCAGTCATACAGCAATGTTTGTTGCTTTGATTTTGCTCAGGTCAATAATAGTGGAACAGAATCACAAAAGCTGGATAAGTAGCTTTCCTTAATCAATAAATCCATCTCTGAATTTGCTTTAGTATAAAATCATATTTATAGACTTGAAAATCACAAGCAAAACTGGCCTGTAGTTTACACAATAATTATTGAGGTTATTGTGTCGAGCAGTGTTAATATTGCAGTGCCACTTGTGGGTGCTGCTTCTCATTTCACCTACTGAAATCTCTATTTGTGTGAAATATCACTCTCCATTGCGGAAAGGATGGAATTCAGCTCCTCCCAATGCCAGCCTTCTGTGTGTTACAGCAATATTGTGGTCTTTGGAAGGTTCAGCTCTCATTGCCAATGATCTGTGTCATTATCTGTGTAATTCGGCTAATACAACCAGTCCTTTTAACTTGGGAACTACCAGATCTTTTATAAGGGGATTTTTTTTCCTGTGATGTATTTCTCTTTAAGGAAGTTATATTTTAGCAGCGAGTCATTTGCCTGAATTCACACTATTGGTTATTACCCCTTTTGTGACAGTACAGAATTGCATTATGCTTTATGACTTTTCATCTTCTTGAATAATGACATTTCTGTTTAACACACAAACTGTGATAGAACTTCAATCAAAAATGCTGACTATAATTTACACTGAAGGCTTAAACAGAAAGTCCGGAGAGAATACTAAAGCATACAGTTTTACATTTATGGGCTCTGAACCAAATCCATTTTTTTAATGGTATGGATTTTATTTTTTTCCTTTATTAAATGCTGGAGCTGGCCATATATATTCTTGTCATTAATCAATAATTTCTATTGTTTTAATTTTATGTTATGAAGGGCTAGAAAGCACAGCTGACTTAGAGAATACTCGCTTGACTCAGGTAAATGATTGCCAAGGGATGGTGATTTATTATGAAATCTGGGAAAGATCAGAGTGAATCTTCCCACCCAACCCTTTTTTTACCAAGCAGAATCAGATTTGCAAGTAATGAAATCAAATAGTGCTCCACTTAAGTCATTTTTTTCAATCTCAATTAAAAATAATGTTCTTGTTGGAAAGTATTTAATGTAAGTAGTTCAACTGGTCTGCATCTGCTGCTTTGTTGACGAAACACCTCTTTTAGTAGAATTAATGATAGGAGAGAGTGAATATAGGTGGGCAAGACATAAATCCGAGTAGGATCTGAGTCCACATTGTACTTATTCACATGTGGTAAAGCAGCCAGCTGGGCTGGCTGTGAGTTACACTGTGCCCTCTATCATGAGGCACTCCAGACTGTGATAAATATTGATCTGTTTATTTCTTAGTACCAAAGATGACTATTGTTATGAAATTATCCTTTTTGTTTATAAATATCTTTTTGCTTTGATAGCAAAGGCATACTATTTTGTAGATGCATCTTATGTTTTAATTTGGTTGCTCAGCAGTAAATATAACATATTTACCACATTCAGGACTGCTTTTTGTATATCAATGTTGTGATGAATTTTTAGGTTTGTATTGAAGGTATGTATCGTTTATGAGGTCATTTAAGTGGTAGCCGTTGGTACAGGAATACAATAAATGACATTGATTCCTAGTAAAGTGTTCAGGAAAAACCTGGGAGTCCAAATTATGATTCACAAAAACCAGACGTGAGTTGAAAATGTTGGGGGTTTTTGTCCAAAAGGTTTGAAGATCAGTTAAATAAAAAGACTGAAGGTTCACTAATTGGGCTCTATTTGTCATATTTCCATCTTTTAAAGATCTACATAGTAAAGATAATTTAATAACTAAAAAACAAAAAAACCCCACACATTTCTTTTTGTAGCTGTTTTAAAATAGCGAAAGTTAATTCCTTATGTATAGCAGATTTGCAGCGTTGGTTTGAATAACTAGAATTCGCTTGATTTCTTGCCCCTTATCCTTTCACTACAGGCCTTTGTGAACAGACCCCTCTCCGGCCTTCCTGTAGCCCCCTTCAGTACTGGAAGGTCACTGTTAGGTCTTTCTGGAGCCTTCTCTTCTCCAGGCTGAACAGCCCCAGCTCCCTCAGCCTGTCCTCGTAGCAGAGGTGTTCCAGCTTGCTGATCGTTTTCATGGCATCCTCTGGCCCCGCTCCATCAGGTGCATGTCCTTCCTGTGCTGAGGGCTCCAGAGCTGGACACAGCGCTCCGGGTGAGGTGTCCACAGAACAGAGCAGATTGGCATAATCACCTCTCTCGATCTGCTGGCCGCACTTCTTTTGATACAGCCCAGGGTGTGATCAGCCTTCTGGGCTGTGAGTGAGCATTGTTGGCTCATGTCCAGCTTCTTGTCCACCATCACCCCACCCTACAGTATTGTAGAGCCTATAGGCATGTTAAAAACTTCTGACCTAACAAATACTTTACTGCTGTTTGAATATTTGTTTCGTATGCATCCTAAAAGCTTTTTAGTAAACCTTCTGAACAGATGAGTGAGTATGTGTGGACTGCATTGTTCTATTGGCTCATTTTAAAGTGTGTTGATACCAGGCTGTGCACGGAGCCCCCTCTAGCAGAATTGTTACAGTTGCTGGAAGTGTAGTGAGAAAAGAGTAAAGCAAAATATGACGTTTTCTGTGGATAAAAAGCCGCTTTGTTTTCTTCTCTATAGCAAGTAGTCTGGATAGATATTTACAGATAGATGCATTAAAATACTTATCTACTGAAGTTTTTGTGAAAAGGTAACAACTTCAATGAAGTAAAATCAATACAAGTTGCATATGGCTTATGGGTTAGATTTTATAAGCTCTTTTTTTTTAGTAGCATTAAACATCTATGAATATTAAACCACTTTTTCGCAATTAAATTTCAATCTTTCAAATACAGAACAGGGACTATTTTCCTCACTATGTAGTTTCGATTCCCTTCTTTTGCTGTTGATATTTATGTTTGTACTAGAGATATTAGAACAGAGACACAAAATTAGAGGCTGCATGTACCTAAGTAGAAGATGTTTAAGTAAACATAGAACTTTGACAAAATATTCTCCTTGATCAGTTCTTTCTACAATGAGGGTTAGGAAACTTTCCTGGATAATAACAAATATAAGTGAGATTTTGACCCTGGCACAGACTTAATCTGATTGTGTCTTCCAGTCATTTGGGGCTTTGTGAAATAATCAGTCTGTAAGTGGTGTAACTATAGAAATTATTTAGGAACTTTTACTGTGAAGTGCTTAATTCTTGTGAGAATTTGTATAGTGGCATTTCTTGGGATTTGTTACTGATTTTACAGTTTGCTGGTTGTATGCTCCTTTATATCCAAATCCATCTGTCATATGGGAAGGACATACAGGTGGCCTGTAGTTGTGGTAGTTGCTTGCAAGTAGTGTTTTAGAAAATGTTTGAGAAGTAGTTACGGTGGGATAGTAGTTTAATACCAGAGAGAAAATAAATTTCAGGTGTTTGGCAGAAGACAAGTTTCAACAGTGCAAGCTGTAAAAAACTAATATTGCTGAAGTATTTATTAATTAATTTCCTAGTACAGATGGTGAATAAAATTTGTTAAACTTGTTCTAACTTTGTGCCATTTTGTTTACAGTATAACTTCATTTGGGCTAAATCTGTATTCGTGCAGTTTGGCTGAGACTCCTGAAGGCCATTAATTTGCTCGCAAAGTTTCTGCATTTTTAAATTCCCCAATGAATGGAGCTGTGCATTAATCATTAGATGAAGAGCCACCACTTGGAGTGATGATAAGGCGATGTGTCTTAGTCAAAGATTGGAAGTGGCTAGGGTGAAATCATTTCAGAAGATAAAACACAGAGGGCTCTAACCTTATTAAAACATGTCAGTAAATAATAGTTGTTTGTTGCTAGCTTAATTTCCAAAATTTCTGAGGTATTTAGGTAAACACTTACGGGGACTAATTGTAAATGATACATACCCATTGTTACTTTGGTTAATAAAAATGGTAATACCTGTGCAAAACTGAACTGATTTCAATGCCATAATTGAATTACATCATGGAAAACAGCATAATAAAGCAAGAAGAAAGCTCTAGGTAGGTGTAATTTCAGTTTAAACTTCCTTTGGAAGTAAAAATACTGGCTTCTTGTGGGGACCATTTTTAAACTGGGTGGGAAAACGCTCTCTTACTGTATTACTTACTTGGTTTAATTAAATCAGTCTGAAATTGTACCAAGCTTTTCTGTGTGAATGAGCTGATAGAAAATATTGTAGTTTTCCTCTGATGAATGTTCTTAACAAAAGAACGGCTTGAACTGCATCTTGGTGGAACACTTTCTTACCAAAATCTTTGTGTGTGACTGTGGTTGTCCACGTCTTAGACCAGAGATGTCTATCCGAGCAAGAGAGCTTAAAGTTTTTCTGGTGAGTGTTTTCCTGTGTTTTCACAGTGATAGAGCAGCTGTTTGTTTCCCACATTAATGTGTCATCTACAGTGAATCTCAGCCTTTGGTTCTGGACAAAAATAGGAATGGATATCCAAAATGAAAAAGTTGTAGACATAATTAAAGCAAGGACATTTCCTAGCTTGCTTCAGAACTTTTCTTCCCATCTTTACCTCAGGTCTGCTAGTAAAGAGTGCCTTTGCTCTTTGGTCTTCTCTGAACCCTCTGTGTGTTGAGAAGCTGAAGTAGGAGATAAGTAGGATGATCATCGTAGCAGGGAATCAAACTGTACATGTGGTGTTGATCTCTATTGGCAGAACGCAGATTTGCCTGCATTAAGTTCCAGAATGGTGGCGTTGTATTTCATTCTGAAAATGAATCATTTATGGTTAGATTAGGTATCTTGAATTTATGCTGCAAGCTACAGGGCATTTCGATCAGCAGAGAGATAGTGGATTTAATCTCTTGGAGAAAACCACTCCTTTTACTCATTTCAGCAGTTCTTCTGCATAAGAAATGATATGTAAATTCAGCTGAAAGTGCATCCATTTGCAGATAAAAACACAGTGCTTATTTGGTATTGTTAATTGTACCTCCTTTTTATTAGACTGCATGTTTAGATGGTAAATGCAAAATTTATAACTCCTTTGCATGTCACTACTAGGTATTTCCTGGATAGCAACCCTCACTTTGCTGAATCCTAAACGCTAGAGAACGGTTTAGCCCTGTCAGTGTCTTAGGAATAATAGGAGAGAGTGCAGCTCTTTCCTTTTCCCATCACTTATTCCAGCATTTTTGGAGTGGTGGAGGAAGAACCTTCCAAACCCGATGTGGGATTTAGTAGAAACATAAGAGCTACTGAACCCAAGTGAATTGTCTTAATTACATTTCTCTTACTGGAGTTAAGCAACACAGAATAGGACCTGAAGTTTCCATGATGTGAATGATTAACCATTCTAAGACATTGTACTACAATGTCGATGTGGTATCTTGTAGTTCCACTGTTGAAATTAGTCCCAGTCTTTTGGCATAACAGGTGCCGGGAAACCTCTTGACATCCAGGATAAAGTGGCAGGGGGGGTCATAGTTTCCTAAGCTTTTACTGCGAAATAAAGAAACACAAATCATACTCGATCCTTAACATTCCAAAGAGATGTTTAAAAGGAGGTTTAATTGAAGTGAAAATTCATTCTAATCCCAAGAGTTTGATCTCCACAGTGAAGGGTCTCCACAGCTGTAGGGAAAAAAATTAGTTGATATGGACAATTACCTCTCTTTTCAGCAACCACTTTAATATTATCTGAAGTATACTACTGAACATGGATACTACTGTTTACCATCAAAATTACCCCTGCTTTAATGAAAAAGTTGAATGTTAATGCAAAAAAGTGTACACTGCAAAAAATAACATTGTGATTGAATGTCCATTGCAAACATGTTAGTAGAATAGCAAATAAAGATCATCATGCAGGCTCCTTTTTAACACTTTTTTTTCAGTTTTACAGGAAAAATCAGCACAGTAAAGTGCCTATAAAATGTATTCCACATATAAAATACCAAGTACTTTCAAATGCAAATAAATTTAAACCGTTAATTATGGGCAAATAGGCAATTACTATTTCATAGAACAGAAATAATTTATTTAATAGAAATGTTTAGGAGTCAATGGTTGATTTTGAGACTTTGAGAGAAGGAAAGGGAGCCTGTTATAACAAATTAAAATAAACTTTGACCAATGTTCAGTCAGAATGTGTAGTAGAATGGCTCTGTGTAACGGAGGATGGCAACCCTCACCCCGATCTTCACAAACTAGTCAGATTTTTAAGCTGCTTCTGAAACTATTCTTACTTTTGAGCTTTTTCCCTTTGTTTAGCTATACTGATTATTCATATCCTGGATGAATCAAGGCAAAATTATGGCAGAGCTAACTACAATTGTCATTATCTACCCTGGAATATCTTGTGTCATACTTACCGTATTTTATATACTTACATTCAGGACTAGAAATAATTTGTAGAGTCGGAACACATCTTCATCTTTGACATACCCGTTTGAATTTAAAGAAGAGGCAAGAGACAGTCTTAGAAATAATCAGAACCCAATGGTCATCTTCATGAATTGACTACTTGCATTTTTTTTCCTGTTCCAGTCAAGTTTCATAAGAAACCCAGCTCATGTGCTTGCACAGCCTGACCTGCTCATTGTCTAGTATGTTCACGTACTGAAATTTTAATCTGGAATGTATGCCTATGTGAAAAACCTTCTGTATGACATTTATTTTCACTTTCTAGACAGACTTTTCTTCTGTTAACATAATGACCAAATAGTTGTGGGCATGGTATTCCTGTTTATTGGCATTACATGCCTGCATCTGCAGGCCCTCGTCTTATTTTTAAGATTTTTTTTTGGTGTTAAATATAAATACTGTGTCTCCTGATGTGAGCAGAACACATTTTGCTCACTTAGCTGGTGCTTCCATGGCGTTTGGACAGAATTTTGTGAAGAGCATTATTCAAAAGAATCTTTACAAT
>WEIS01003810.1:10211-24025 GCA_013389965.1 Todus mexicanus | reverse complement strand
TTTAAAACAATTATGGCCATTGTGCTCCTTAATGGTGCATAGTTACTGTAAAGATAGATGTCCTCAAATAATGAGTTTCTAATAATAATCAGGAGTTAAATGGTTTTGTATAGAAATCTTACAGTGTGAACAAGTACACCTAAAATCTTGAGATATATTTACAGGAGCTTAGGCTATTTACAGAGAACTAACCCAATTTTGTGTCTGTGCATGTGTGTGGGAAGGGAGGAGTAGAGGCATATGTTTGTATATGCCTTCATTTTTTTCCACCTGTTTTAAAGACTTGAGAAGAAAATTATTGTTTTAGTACTGGTATCTATTTAGCTTCCTGATAATGGAATGTATTTTTAAATCACAATATAATAATGAGCTTCTGTGTTTACCCTGGAAAGCTTGCATCCCTTCAAATGACTTGTAGTTGTGTTCTTTTTTTTTCTGTGTTGTTTCCTCTCACATCCTGTCTTTTTTTTTTTTTTCTTTTTTTTCTCTATGAGGTTTATTACATTAGATTTGTTGCTGTCTTCCTTGTTCAAAAGTTCTGAAGGGAAGTAAATGAAGTGCTAAGTATAGTAACAGATAATAATTGTTACTTTAAAGAGTTATTACTGTATTGACTAGGAAAAATATTTTTCTTAACAGATACTGGATCAGCATGGCCATGCAATAAACAGAGCAAAATACTTTAACTTATAGTTTAAAAATACTTACATCATTTAAATGGAAACAAACCCCCACATCTCCCACATATCTTTTGGGGTTTGGCAAACAAAAGCTTGCTTGTATGCTCCAAATTCCCCTGGGCCTTAATTTGCAATACCATTATTTAAGCCTGGCTGATATAAACCCGTTGCAGAGAAATAGAAGCTCTCCTCCCTGGCTTTTCAAAGCTGTTCCGTGCCCCCTTCTCTCTGCCTACGCACATCCCCCAACCCTCCCACCCTGTTCCCAGCCTCTCGGTCTTCCCCTGCCACTGTGAAACTCCCTTGCATTTGAAATATAGTAAATGTAGAAATACTCACTTCTAAAACACATAAAAGTGTCGTTCTGCGTGGTCTTACTGACGTCTCTACCAACACACGTGATTCTGTCTTCAGACAATAATCACTTTAATATCTGTTGTGTCCCCTACCAGGTGACCTGCAGTCTTTCATTGTAAAGATAAGAGACTCTGATATAATAAGTTATTTCTTCCCTAAGTCTGATCTTATAGAAAATACTAACCATAGACTAAAGAGAAACTTGTGTCCAGTTAATATGCTTCTGGGGTGCCAGACTCTCTAGATATCTGCTCATGGGCAGAGTACTGGTATTATCAGCTGCTCAGTTGGAAGCTGATCTGGAGCAGAACTGGGTTTGGGTGTAATCCTAACAGTTAACAGTAAATATGGGAATCACTGTAGCTTGATGCAGCATGGAGTAGGGTAGCTGTATTTATTTTGCTGCTAATAAAATGGCAATCTAGTTTGTCGTTAAGACATTAAGTTTGTCTTTTTGAAATAACAATTGAGGTGCACTTCTGAGCTTTTGAGTTAGTACCTGTTAGTGGGAAGAACTAAGAAATAGAAGAGCTACATTCCCGAATGTGGGCGGAAAGATGGTGAGTAATACATGCCTTGGCATGGCATCTGCCAGAAGTGCTTCTTTTTTTTTTTAAAAAAAATATTTTTTTGGTTTGTTTGTCACTTTTGTTGTTGTTGTTTTGTGTGTGTGTGTTTTGATTGGTTGGGGGTTTTTGTGGGGTTTTTTGTTGGGTTTTTTGTTTGTTGGTTTGTTTTTTTGTTGGGGTTTTTGGTGGGTTGGTTTGTTTGTTTGTTGTTTTCTTAGGTTGTTTGTGCTGGGTTGTTTTCCCTGCTCTAGCTTTGAAAGGTGTAAGGTATTCTGATAAGCAGAGGGGAAAAGAAAAAACCAAGAGGAAAGAATACTTCCAAGCAAATCATTATAGCATATCTCAATGACTGTTCTCCACACTTGTATTTAATTACAAGACAACTCCACTGGAAAACTGGTCATTTTAGTCATAGTTAACGACTGGTTCTCTCCTACCCCTGATCAGAACCGATTATATGCTGTGTTGTTTAATGTAATTTCTACAAGAAAATTAAGTATGAATAGGCATGATAGTGTCGTGTAGTTGCAATAATGAGGTTTTCATTAATGATGTTAATCTATCACTTAACTATCCTTTTAGAGGTGAAAATAACTATTTTCCTTGTAGTGTTTCCTTTTACTATGTATACCAGTCATTATCAAATTGAGGTATTTGGTAAATATTTTAAGTAAAAGTCTGTGACTCTATAGCTATTAATATGTTCATAGTGTACTAAAAAGGCACTGATGGAAGTGAAACCTTGTATATCCATGTTTCTTACAGGATAACTAATTTTAGGAGGTATTTTTTTAAATGTTGTAATATAATTTACTAGTGTGTGGTTTCCAAAGTGTTGTAGGTAGTTCAGTGGTGGATTTCAGGCAAGAAAGTTTGTTTCCTAATAGCTGTAGTAAGATTTACTTACTGTCCATAGTAAGATAATAAGGATAAAAATTATATACAGTTTAAGAAAAAAAATATCTATCCGTTTGCATTTGTGTACCAAATTCCACTTGGTGATACGCTTGTTGGGCTGAGCTATTAAGTGTTCTCTGGGCTGTGTTTTAACTAGTGTATGATTGACTAGGTATATTAGAGCTCTTTACCTACTGCCAATGCAAAATTTGACCCTGGTTTTACCCTGAGATGTTTTTGCCTTTAAAAACATCTACACTTTATGAGTTCACAGGTGGATGGTAAGAAAATTTATTGTTGTTATTTGTAGGGTGTAGCACCATGTTAGAGTAAGAGTAACCTGAATCTGAAATGATGCTGAACAGATTATATCTTTTTTATTTTGATTCCAAAGCCCAGTTGTGGGAATTGATATATCATCTTAAAATTTCAAATCTACATTTTATGCACTGTACTGAAGCACCCACGAGCTCATTAAGCAAAGACTTTTTCAATTATATCTTGTGTTTATGCATGTATTTATAAATGACAGGAATTCTTTAGAGGTTTGGTTTGCCGTATTAATACTCAGAGTGTCTTGGAGTACATAAAGCATGCTTTAAAAAGACTAAGCACTACATACAAATCTAGTTCTGGTAGCTTCCTCCGTACTTTAGTAGCTGCTGAAAAGCTCCTTGGCCAGACATCCAGCCTCTAGAGGGCATGCCAATAACCTTCTCTGGCAGACCCTCACCTGCACAGAAAGTTTTAATACTGGCACCTACAGAGAGAATTCCATTTGTGTTGCATAATAAAATTGCTATGCATGTTCCTTGTTATTCCTGGAGTTTTGCTTATTTTGCTTGTTTGTTTTGTTTTGTTTTGTCCTCTAGTGGTGATCTTTAGTAAAGGAAAGACTCAAATCCATTATGGTATAATCATGTGGCTCACAGTTATTTCTTCACCTGGTAGAAATCTTTCTTTAGGTATACACCGCTCTTTACTGTAGTAACAACTTAAAGAGGCCAGTGCACTGTATTTGAGACTTGCAAAATTAGGTACTAAAATTTATTATGTGGCAAAATCTAGATAATAAATAATTCAGGTGGGATTAAACCCAGTTAACCCTAGTCTAGTCACTTAGGCTCAATTGTTCCACCATTTTCTCTCAAGAAATGCCATATTACATTTTTTTTGTACTTCTCTGGACTATTGCTACTAACATTGATATTTATGTGAAGTCATACCTGTTCTCCAGTTCAACTCTTTGACTATGATTCTCTACTCTGGCATTTGAAATGAGATTTCCAATAATTAAAATGAATCTGATAGTTTTGCTTCAAATTTTCCTTAGATCTACTGATGTAGAACAAAAAAAACAAGTATTCTTGGATTTGGTACCATAAATTAAGACACGTCTGAATAAATAGTTAGGTTTTGGTCTAAGAATGTGAGTGTGTTTGGGAAGAAATATATATTTAAGAAAATGTTGTTGTATGCATGGTTAATGATACTCTGTGCAATGCTTCCTAGAAATGTGCCGGTTTGACTTGGGCACTACCTGCTCGAGCACTTTTTAATATTAGTTTGGCAGCTTGAATTTAAATGTGGTTGGAGCACATACGGTTTAGAAGGAGGGAAAGATGTCTCCTCTTGATGACTTCATTAAATACTCCAAGCAATTGAAAAAATAGCCCTGTTACTGTGGGCAAGCTTTGCTTTTTAATGCATGAAGACAGTGTTTTAACTATGCATTTATTGTTGAACGACGAAGCTTTATAGCATTGTTGAGTTTCTATGTTTCTGTTAGACATATGGAAAAACTGCAGAAAAATCCAGAAAAAGTTAAGGTGATTGGTTGTGTTGAATTTGTAGGTCCATGGCCTATAATCAGGAGATTTATTCTTAATTCCCATTTAGTTTTCCAACCTTTTCTTTAGAAGTAAGAATAATTAAAAAAAAAAAAAAAAAAGCTGTTTGGTATATGAAGTTTACTGTATCTGCTTTATGAGTGATACCGGACCAAATTTTGTTGGGGGAGTTTGACAATAACCTGTTTGGAAGCAGTTTGGAAGATTTATTTAGTATGTTCCTACGTTGATGTAACCCCATATGCAAGGTTTCCTATTGCTTCAAAATGTCAAAGAGTTTTTGTCGGTCTAAAGATAATTGCAGTTTATGGAGATGCAGGAAAAAAATTCCAAGACAGAGCATAACCTGTGAAAGTGCTAGGTCATACTTTTTATGTCTTGATCACCTGTGGCCAACAGATAGTTAACTTACTGGGGAAATAGTGATGACATTGTTTTGCAGTTCATCTAATCCACTTTTTCCCAAGGGGCTGAGACAGTTACTAGTGTGTCACTTCAACCTTGGCATACACCCAGGTTGCAAAGTTGTTCCTTCATTCAGTCTTGTGTGTTGAACTGCCCAGCATACAGAAACCTCAACAAAAAAGGATGTGTAACACCTGGAGGGCAGCATAGTTAACCCCTTTACAAACCTCTGCAAGGTTAGGAATACTCTTAGAATAAGCTTTAGCTGTCATGGAAGAGGGTTGGAAGTGTAGTTAGGGTATCTGGCCAGTCTCAATGAAGTTTTTTGATGACAAAGTTGTTTACAGTCAGGGATTGTCCCCAGTGTTCTGCCTGGGAGAGGGTAATATTTTTTTCCTAACTGCCAGTAGAGGATTGGTATCATCTAAGCATAACCCTTATCATTGTCCTCCAACCCCAATATCCTGGGGCTTTCTCTTTCACCCCATCAAATGGCTGGCTTTTACAGCTTGCTCTAAATGCCAAAAAATAATCAGACTATGTTGAAGTGAGTAGGAGGAAACAAGTCCTAGAGCCAGCAATGTTCCCGTAAGGGACACAGTGCCCATGGTCCCTCCTGGGTGCGGGTGGTGTGCCCACTGGCAGGTGTCTGCCCACAGTGAGCAACTCAAATATAAGCTGAATGGATGCTCTCCATTATTTTTTTTTTCTTCTGGAAGGATATGTGTTGTGATTTTGGTCTGAATTTAGAAAAGTGTAAATTTTGTCCTTGTGATGGAACATTGTGCTGCTTAAATGTAGGAGTGGGGAGAAAACCAGCAAAGAATATTTTTTTTCCTTCTGAACAAATGAAAGCAAGAGCAAAGCCATCTTCATTTTACAATTCAGGCACGAAATTTCTTTTTAAACCATTTTTAATAGAAACAGTAAGTTATAAATCATCTAAGCAATTACCTGAACACAGAAAGAGTGAGGCCCAGCCTGGGCTTCAGCCCCAGATGTTTCTGGACTACAATAATGGCCCAGCCCAGATATTTACAGCTTAATTTCTGTTCATGTGCACTTGTCCATAAATGGTTCCTTTTCTATTTCCAGTCCAACAACTGAACCACTTATAGTAGAGAGTGATTTAAACTTGAGCGATGGCAAAATGTGAATAGAGACAATTTACCTTTGGAAAGTTTAAAGTCCATTTCCAATATTTAAAATGTAAGGTAACTCTTGAACAGAGAATGATTGATCAGTAAGTGCCCCCTTTTAAATGTCATATTCTTTTTTTTATCTATATATGTGTATAGAATTTGATTTTGTACTTTTTTTTTTCTCTTAGCTTTACTGCAGTTTGGAGCAGAGATTTTTTTTTTCTCCTTTTAATGCTATGCTGTCTAGTACTACTTACATTGCAAGCCAGTGTATCTAATCTCGCTCTTTTCCCCGTTCCTGTCCTCCTCACTGTTCCTCCCAACCAGCCCCATTGCTTGAAACTAAACAAATTGAAAATAATGATTGGTAACCATTTGCTGTGCTGAAATTCCACGTACAGCAGTTAACTCCATTTTACAAAACAACTTCAATCTAGTGAATTACAGTGCAGTTCTTGGTGGCAGCAGATAGCAACAAGCAGTTTCAAGTTCCTCTAGACAAAGCAGTTCACATAGGGAGCATTATGCAGAGTCACTTGGTGGTGCTGGGGATACTTTTGCCATCAGGCAGTTCAGTGTAATGCATTTGAAACTAGAGAGAGTCAAACCATGGCCTAATTGTTTCATCTGATAAAAAAGAGGCTGGTCCACAAAACTGCGCAGACAGACGATATTACAAAAGTGTGCCCTTTAGTTTGGTTTTCTGTTTCTGCAGCTGCAGTGCAATGTGATGAGCAGTGTGTTTGGCTTTCAATCACTTTCATGTGACTTTTGGAGTGCCCAGTGAAAACCTCAACCAAAAATTAGATCGTGTAGCTGGTCAAAGTGTATTGAAGAACAATAATTATTCATAGAGTTTCTATCAAAGAAAGTCTTTTATTGATGTAGAACTGTAACAAGAAACACTTCGAATAGTGATGGACTGCCAAACAGAAGATACTGAAATAGCAATAGACTATGATGTAATATTAAAATAGGTACCATTATCATCTATGGTTTTAACTCAATTTCAGTTATTTGAGCTTAGGTTTTGATCGCGTATAAAGAAAGTTGCTTAAAATGGGCAGTATATTGAGTTCAAAGGACCCATACAGTTCATAAATTCTCCAGTGTCTACTGGATTTTTCATCAGGGAGACTTCCAATAAAAATGATCTATTTTAGAAATAATATTGTTTAGTAGGTTGAAATGTAGTGTAATAAAATTAGACCTTCAGTCTTCTAAAGTTACTACTTAGATGGCACCCTTGGGATGGTAAAATGGCTGTATAAGCAGATGAATCAGACAGTTTCACTGATGGATACATTTGTCAGTCTCTGTTACAGATATAATATATTCTTATATCTGTAATCCTGACACTGTTACATCCAAATGAAATCAACATGAGGTTGTCATCTTTAAGCAAATATGTTAAGTGTTGTCTTTTGTGCTTTGGATTTGAAAGAAAGGGGCCCAAGGGAGCCAGCATCATGCAAATGGAACAAATCCCATTTCTTCTGAGCTGTGCTGTTTCCCCCTTCATGGCAGCTGGCTGTGTTATCTTTGTGTGTTTCTCTGAGTGCTGACAATTCTTTCAGTGATCTAAGTTAGGGCACATTAGAAAGTGGAAGCAGCTGTCTGTCGTTATACTGAGAGACGTGTTTGCTCTACTGCAAAGATGAAGGACCATGAATCCTTGACACACTCTCTCCCCCCTCCCCCTTTACTTTCCAGCATGATCAACATTCAGACGCACAGATTGTCTGCTTGGACAGTTTTTTGTTCTGACTGACAGCATCTGGCATAGACAAATTTAAAAATACATAGCATGCCATGCTTGGAATTGGAACATCCCTTCTTTATTAATCTTCTCATTTAAACCATTCATTTACATTTCAAGAAAGGTTACAGCTTGATATGGTTGAAACATTTGTTTTAAATGAATAACCTCCTAATGAAATACCTTGAATGAGCACCAAACAGTCAGTGTTCATTAAAAATTACACCTGATTAGTATGGCCTTGGAACGGCTGCAAAGACATAAGATTTCCCCATTGTCTCAATCCATAAGAAAAAAAAAAGAAGAGAAAATAATGTTTAGCATGTGTCAGTGTGTGTATTTTTTTATTTTTTTTTACCACAGAGCTAAATAAGAATGGTGTTTTCACTTGCGACCGCCCATCATTTTCAAGAGTACCGTGTTGTAAGCCTTTAAAATGCTATTTGTCTAATTAAATCTGGTTTTGCTGGAACAATACCTTTGAAGGAAATGCCTAAATAGTATTTTGTTTTGTTTTGTTTTATCTGGCTAAGGCATTTATGATTTGAGAAAAGATGCTTTAGGATTTGATGTAATCTGAAATCCTGTATATATATGTCTACTGAGAAGTATTTGGGTGTTTGTATACAATACTTTACTAGTAAAATAGAACTGAAATGGTGGACCACCCACTAAAGTGTTTATGCACGTGCACATGCACATATGCACATGTACATTCTGTGCACTCTTCTCTATATGATCCAGGTTAGCAATGCAGACATGCTTGTCTAGCATTTATGTAAAAATAATATGAAAATTTGCCGTACGAGTCAGAATATGGACTTTGAGTCCAGGAAGGGAGGAAGAAAATCCTCTTCTTGTACTAGGCATTTTAGATGCTTTATATTATTGTGGATTGCAGCTTTAACTACTTGCAGTACAGAAAAAAAATAATCTTCCAGAAGGCGAGGGAACCCCCAGTATTATAATAAAATAGAGGACTGTTCAAGTGCTTGGCAGTAAATATGTAAAACAAGTATCCTGGCTTATTTGGAGAGGAAAGAGATGCTGTAGCAGACAGGCTCAATTAACAATTGTAAGCAGGAGAGGACTTGTATTCCTTCGGTAAATGTAGGAGAGGTCATTTGCTTTAGGATAAATTCTGACAAATTTCAGATACAAATATAAAGGCTGGAATAAATGCGACAAAAGATTTCCAGTTGCGCATCAAGCATTTTGTATTTTCAATGGCCATTTGCATTTTTTTTCAGAGAATAGATTTCTTTTTTATTAATGTTTTCCTGAATAATATATTTTTAAATTAACTGACTGTGAAACAAGCATTTTGGGACAATAGGAATTTTAATACAGGCTTGAAATATCAATTAAGCTTTTTAAAAAATTCTCTTTGTAATGCCTATTTTTCTTTTTCTGGAGGAAACATTAAGACTATAAGTTTTCAGGTTTTACTATGCTAGTTATATGTAATCATAAAAGTAAAATAAAATTTTATTTAAAATGAATCACATTTCCCCTCCCCCCAAACTGTTCCATTTATGTGATAAACTTCTATTTTGATTTCTTTTTTCTTTTTATTTTTTTTTAATGACTAGTTATAAAAGCTTGTACAGATATGCATCTGTAAGCAAACTGGGAATAGGTTAGAGAACACAATTCCCTGGTGTAAAAAGCAAGGTTTAGCAGTAATGCTTTTAATCTGGACTTGTAGAGGATTCAGGAGCATCCATAGATCTGCTTCAGTAATTACCATACCCCAAGTGGCACTGGAAGAGACATTTGCCTAAAAACTTGATGTCTTCATTACACTGTTTACATTTTAATTAGAAACATGAAAATTAGTGATTCATAGGGACAACTATAGTTTAAGTGGGTTTGCTCACCATCCAATAAATCATAGAGGGGGAAAAAAAAAGTGTGTGTGGGGGAGGCAACCCCACAACCTGTGTCTGCAAGCAAGAAACCCTCTCAAGCCTCACAGTTGTAATGAATAGTTTACTAGGAATCATTCACGGGAATAATGTGTTGGTATTAGAAGCTGTTTAAAAAGTGGTTTTTATTTTATCAGAGATGAAATTTCCATGCAAATTAGCAAATACGATTTTAAAGATAAAACTACTTACATGCAGTACTACGTGTATGTGAATGATGTCTGTATAGGATATATGTACGTAGCCTCTGTGTGCGCGTAGATATGAAATTGTAGCTATATTAAGGAGAAGAATCAGTATAGAAATATTTTGGCAGTGCTGAGCATTACTTATGGCTGCAGAGAAACCAGTTTAGCTTGTTTCAGTATGTCTCCATAAATATATGTAAACATTTGTATAGCTGCACACAGAGCTGTATATATATAAATACACATGTGCCGGCACACAGACACAAGTAAGGATACGCTGATAATTTCCCCCTGAATTTTGCATATACCTGTCAGCACCAGTGGCCTAAAAACACTCCGTCCAGGAGTGATGGGGAGAAGCAGCGGTGCCTGTCAGTGTCCCTGCCTGAGTCAGCAGCATGTCCAGTGCCTGCGCGGGCGACAGCCAGTCAGCCAGCCCTGCCCTCCCCGGGGGCCCCCACACTCCTCCGCACCGAGGAGAATGACCCCTCTGTCTGGCACGCTCAAGATCCCGAATCGCACCGCATCGGTGTGCGAGTTCAAATCCCTACTCTTAAAGGCAGAGCTGGGATTCCAGCTAATGACTCAGAGATACAGAGGGTCAATGCACTGGTGATCTGGAGTACTGAGCCATCGCACCAGCTTAGTTGTACTTTTTTTTCTCCCCCCCCATAACTCACTGTCTTACCCTCCACGTTTCCACCCCTGTTCCCTTATGATAAAAGCGATGATATGCAAAATTGCATTTCTTCTTCTAAGAACACTTTATGGGTCGTATTCCTTTGGATTTCAGTTTGATCCGCTCGATTTAAAAAAAATGTTTTGCTTGGGGGGGCATGGGGGAATTGTTTTCTACACTATTAACTTCGTGTTACGTTAGTTCCATATAGGTTGTTTTGGGCATTATGCATGTAATACATGGATAACCAATTTCTTCGAATGGGAGAGTGAGCCTCGGTAGCAATAAGTGAAAACTTGTTGGTTTGATATTAATGTCTTATTCTTTAACTAAAAATAAGGAAGTTTCCTTCTCCCTTGCTTTTTATTAAGTTCCTTTTTGTTGGAACCCTTAAGATTCTCTTAACAGAACTCTCATTCTGCATTGTTATTTTCTTTATATATGTGTATATATATAAATTTCTGTATGTATTTACAATTCTTCCCACATACCTCAGATTTTTGGGCAGTACATAATATATGTCAGAATAAGCATTTTATGAAGATGTTTCACATTTACCATTATAAATCATATTTTTGTTGTTTCATCATTCAAGTGGTGTTTCTGAGCCAGAGAATCAGTAAAGCCAGGTATATCTTGCGGCTATTTTAATGCTTTACGTAAGCACTTCACATGCCAAGAATAGACAGTGATGTCTCTCTTTTTGCTTTTTTTCTTTTCTAATTTTTTTCATTTGCTTTAATGTTAAAATAATGTTTCAGTTTATGCCACTTTAGTCTGAAGACTTGTTTTATTTCTTATTTTAAGTTTTTGTCAGAGGTTATTAGTATTGTCTCTTAATTCCTGGTAATTTGGCAGGACTGCAGTGAAGTAACTTGAGTGCACACTGTAGTGCGATTGACTTAGTGACAGTACTCTGTCTTCATTTGTTCTGCTTTTTCTTTTTTCTTCTTTCCTTTATTTTTTTTAACACGCCTTTTCGGGTCTAGGCATGTTCTAAATGCAACTAAACAGAACTGTCTACATCTGCAAAGACAGAAACATGCTGCTTGCTTGTACGTACTGCAAAATCCTAATAGTTTTGTGCTATCTGTTAAATTCAGTGTGCTTTTTGCATTGTGGCACGAAGCGGTTGTGCTGTGAGGGAAGCTGGCTGCCTGCCAGCCATCGACTATGAAATCCTGGGTACCTGAGAGCTTATCAGTTCTTTTGCTTTGTAAAAGAAAAAGTGATGAAAATGTTGGTAAACTGCCATGAAGGTTTAAGGCTGCTGGAATAAGGAGCCGTGTAATCAGATTGGAAAATGGAGCTTGAGATTCTCTGCATGGGAAGCAGTCGCCTGTGGACCTACCGAGATGCTGTGCAAGTGCCCGAGCTGACCACTTTGTTAGCAAATCAGCTTGTTTGCTGCAGCAGCAGGGTGGAATAGGCTAGTCCTTGTGATGGTATGTAGCACGAGTAATATCTCTTGCTTTGCACAATGTAATCAGCTCGCAATTAGCTCACTCTACATTAACCTTCTTGATATTTTTTTCGCTTTTGTAAGACTGTACACTTTAAACAATTAACTATAGAAAGTAATCCTTCAAGCAAATCAAAGCAATCCTTTAATTTTATCACCCTGCTGAAAAAGTATCAGGTGGTCAACTGGTCTTCATCAGCTGCTAGAAATTCTCCGGCTCAGTGTAGCGTGGAGACGTTCTTTAACCCGTTCACATTTAGAAAAATGTCAAGATTTTATATTTCTCACATAATATAATGCTGCATCATGAAGCTGCGATTGGAATTGTTTTAACAAAAAGCCTTGAGACAGCCCTTTCCTATACAGACAGCTTTTACACTTCTGTTTGTTTAGGCATTTCCATATACTACCTCTCAGAAAGCTTTGATGACACAGCCACTTGTACTGATAATTCCACTGCTTCACCTCCAGTGAACTTGATTCACTAAGGTTGGAGAGAACAAGGCTATCGTTGCTGATCTTGTGCGCTGCTTTTTAATCCTCTGAAATAAAAGCCAGATAACAGGAAAATTTGTGTGGTAGGCAAACTTCCTTTTATGTAGGCAAGTAAAAGTTTTAGTGCCATTTTTGGAAATGTGAAAGCTTGAAGTTTAGCTAAGAAAAATAAAACCTAATTCTTATTAAGAGTGCAGAACACCATCTGCCTTGCTGCGATTTGAGTGGTTTACCCACCCAAAAGTTCCTTTGTCTATTTGATAATTTTGGCGTTTATTACAGTCTTGAATTTTCCAGAGTCATCTTGTAAAACATGATTATTCACACCCTGGGAATATAGTATAATAAGAATATGCCTGGTATTTAATTCAAAAGTTTGCTTCTATTTAAATATTTTTTTACATGTCTTACTGATTTCTAAACTTAAATCACTCAGCTGTTATGCTTATATGAATAAGAACAGTGAAATCACTGGCAAAAATATTTACCAATAATAATGCTGTGTGAGAGCCTTATGTGTATTACATTAATTTTATGAGAATAAATATAGCGGGTTATTTAAGGCTGTAATGAACAAAGTGATCTGAAGCTCCCGCCAGATATTTTGTTTAGAAGATGTTGGATATGGTCAGCAGCTGCTTTGCCGTCTCCCACAAAAAGTCATTTCAGTCATTTCATTGAATTCCAGTAGATCAGAGCAATAAACTGAATTTATAATATGTGATCTGCTTTTACCAATGATATCTGTGAAAACAGTATTGACCAGCTGTGTCAAAGTCATCTTTTATCCCTCTTTGTAGAATGTGAGCATATTTTGAAAATACAAAATTAGATCCTACTAGTCATACTACATTTATAATATTTTAACGTTGACTTTGGCTTAGTTTTAATATGTATAAAAATTCTGGAATTTATGTGAACATCTGTTTTCTGTATGCCCCTTTTTTTAAAAAAAAGAAAAAAGAAAAAAGAAAAAAAATTAAAAATAACCTGCATACATCGTATGCTGCAAAGATCTACTTTATATTCTTTTAGAGGACAAACTCCATTAGATATGCACTTACTGTACATTGGATTGTAAATCTTACAATTTAATGGTAATTCAGTGAGCAGTTATTGCTTCTGTGGCCTTTTTTCTTTCTTTTTTGTCCCATCTCACTTGTGAAATAGGGTTACCCTTTACAAGTGTCACATCCATAGATTCATCTTTTGTACTCTATAGTTGTTCCTAGTGCATCATTCTAAGTGAAAAGAAAAATAGGAAGCCAAAGCTACAGGAGGGGCATTGGGGGAGGGGGTCTATACATAGAAATACAGCATATAGCAGCAGAAAGACCAAGGCAGTTTAGCATCAATCTAACAGATTAAAATTTTGCTGTAAAGGTACATTTTCTTTAACCTCA
>WEIS01003808.1:0-45381 GCA_013389965.1 Todus mexicanus | reverse complement strand
TTTTTTTTTTTTTTTTTTGGTCAATCAAGTTCTAGAATGATCTTACTCATGTAAAAAACTCCTCTAAACCAACATGGGATCCTAGCTGGTGCCTGTGTGTCTATGCATATAGCAGCACTTCCCAATTGCAACAGATGATGTGATTCCTCTCCTCTCTAGGCTCCCAGCAGGTTTTTCCCCTCCCTCCTTGCTTTCCCCAGTGCCTTCCATGATGTGCTGTCAGGCCATCGCCTCTTCTCATCCCCCACCCACCCCCGGTGAGATGGCATGAACCGGTGAGTTAGCAAACCCCACCCAGCCTGCCCTCAGCTGTTAATTACCCATTGCTGTTTGGTGAGCTTGGTGAGATTTGACTGTTTTCCTCCTCCCCTTAATTTGCTTTCTTGTGTCCTTGTGCCTAAATCAGGGCTAAAAAAAATTAAATAAACACCACTGCCCCTACTGCTGTTTTTGGGGCTGCGAAACCCTGCAGCAAACCCAACATCTGCATGCAGGGGGAAGACCTTCCTGCTTGTAATCTGGCCGGTGTCCTCAACAGAGGAGGAAATTCAGCTATCCACTCACCTGCAGAGCCGAGTCCAGGTCCGATCTGAGGCAGGGTATCTGAAGAGGATGGTACATCAGAGGTTGTACTATCTCACTCCATCCTCTGACATTTTCCATCTATATGTTACCAGATGAAATATAGCTACGATACAGATGGACACAGGTGGACCTCTGTCACCTTCACCTTGTTCACCACATTTGCCTGCAGGTAAAAGCAGAGGCTAATCATTAAGTGATACAAAACACAAGCATCCATGGTTGAGGTACAGAGCAGATTTCACTGAGTGAAAGAAATAATTTATTACTGTATTTGAGGTCATTTAACCAACTTTTATCATCCCTTAGATGATGCGTCTAAACATCACAAACCCACTCAAGCCTTACAATAACAACAGGGGCTTTAAAACCTCTGAGGCTTTTCATAAGAAGAGCTTAAACAGGGTCTTTGTTTGTAGCCCTACTTGTCACTGGCCTTGGCAATTGGGTACCGACCACTTTGGTGCCAAAACAGGACAGTGCTGGTAGTCCTAACCTAGGTTTCTCAATGAAATAAGTTTAGCCCAAATTCCAGCATATTTCAGCCAAAGCCCTGAGCAGATCACCTGGTGGGGAGGAGGAGGAAGATGATGAGGAGGGGCCACGTCCTGTAACAGGAATCGTCACAAGTGCTCCACTTCCTCCGCTTTTCTCTGCTCACCAGATCTTTATCAGGAGCGATCGCTCATGCTGTTTCCTCTTCTTGTTACAATCTCCTGCACAACAGGGACTTCTCAGAATTCTAATGCTTAATAATATATTTGACCTTTCCATTAGTCCAGCTTTTAGTTGGCTTTCATGTTAACTTCATCTTTTTTTGGGTGGCACACATTGGGCAGAAACAAGCAGTGACACCAATTCACATCAGAAAACCCTGTAAGAATCAGATTAACACTCTCTATGACTGTGTTTCAAAGAATTCAGGAATCATTGCAATTTGGGAAATGATACCACCTTATGCAAAACAGAAGTGGTGCCAGGTGTGTCAGAGATGACTAAGTTTTGAAGAAAAACAAGACACGCTTCTCATTGATTGGTAAAATTTGAGAAGTTAACTAAAATGGTATTATTTGGCGTTGCCAGAGACTGAGCTCGCTCCCTCCCCGCTGCAGAAGCGTAAGGCAAACAGCAGCAACACAAATATTAGCTGGTGCCGGGACTCCAATGCCACTGCTTCTCACGTCACCCCTTTTGACATTTCCCAAGAAAGCGGCACTAACAGTTTCTTTGCTTTTATATCTCTCTGCAGCCTGTTTCCATTCTGTGCTATAATACCCTTACGCGTAATAATGTGAATTTATCTGGCAGCTGTATTTTATGCTTTGCTGTATTCATATGCTTTTGGAGGGCCTACCTTCAGTTCTCTTCAGAAATAGATTTTAAACTGGACTAAATTGAGATACGTTTATTGACTCCCTCAATATTGATTTGTACTGATTCAGGTGCTTATTTGGGGGTAAATAAAGTGAATCAATTTTATTTGGAATACTGCAGCTCTTTATACAATCCCATTCCACCTGGAGGTAATTTTCTGCCTTCCCTTCCCTCACTTCTCCACAGAGATTTAATACTTGGTCCATCATTTTAATAAGGATAGCAGTGAGAGCTATCAATTACTTTGTTACCATTGCCAGATCAACTCGTCTTCTGAAGAACACCTCCTGGACCACATTTTGCCTTCTCCAGGCATTCTCTGCTGTGTTGTTGGGGTTTTTTTCTGGAACCCCTCTGCAAGCATAAGGCATCCTGGAAGCAGAGGAAGCCACTGCCTTTGGTCAAAATTCAATTCTGTACATTTGGCTTAAGGTCAGACATCAAACCCTTCAGTGCCATGTCTGTGAGTGGTACCTGAGATGCTCTACACAAAACAGTAGGAATCCTTCCTTTAACTCTCATGGCTCTGTTGCCTCCAACTCCACACCAACCACCACAATTTTAGCACATCCCAGTTCTCTGCATGTGCGTACAGCCTCCACACATCCTACATATCTAGATATACATTAAAAAACAGGTGTACACATACATTACCTTGGGAAACAAAACAGTGAGAAGAGTTGAGAAATGTCTCTGTTCCTTCTACCCTGAAATAAAGGGATTAAAATCAGTTGCTGTTGCACTACTGGATAGGTACAAAGGACTAGTTGAGTGCTCTTTATCTTGTCATCGCTGCTTTACAGCTACAAGGGCCTGTTATTCCCCTGCGATGTTTCCTCTGGGGTGACAAAAATCTGTTTCAAAATGTTCCCAGCCGTGGTTTGAGGCTTCCTTGCTCAGGGCCGGTAGATAAGGTGGCTCCCCATCGCTACACATGCTGCAAACAGGGAGCGGAGCCCAGCAACTGGCACCAACTGAAAAAGGAACTCTGCCCTGATCTTATCCACCTGGTGCATGCAACACCCCAGGTTGCCTTGCTCCACACGGGCATCCTGTTGCCCAATGCCACCGTGATCTTCGCACAAGAACAGAATCACAGAATCACAGAATGTTTAAGGCTGGAAAAGACCTCTCAGATCATTGAGTCCAGCCTATGACCTACTACCAAGACCCAGCTAAACCATGCCACTAAGTGTGGCATCTAGTCTTTTGTTGAACACCCCCAGGGACGTTGACTCCACCACCTCCCTGGGCAGCCCATTCCAGTATGTAATAACCCTTTCTGTGAGGAAGTGCCTCCTAATGTCCAACCTAAACCTCCCCTGGTGCACTTTCAGGCTGTGCTCTCTTGTTCTGTCACAAATCGCCTGGGAGAAGAGCCCATCCCCCTCCTGCCTACAACTTCCCTTCAGGTAGTTGTAGAGAGCGATAAGGTCCCCCCTGTGCCTCCTCTTTTTCAGGCTTAACAGCCCCAGCTCCCTCAGCCTCTCCTCGTAAGATTTTCCCTCCTGTCCCTTCACGAGTCTGATCACTCTCCTCTGGACTCACTCCAGCACCTCAATGTCCTTCTTGAAGTGGGGGGCCCAGAACTGCACACAGTACTCGAGGTGAGGCCTCCCCAGTGCCGAGTACAGGGGCAGAATTACATCCCTAGTCCTGCTGGCCACACTATTCCTGATACAGGCCAAGATGCCGTTGGCCTTCCGTGCCACCTGGGCACAGCTGGCTCATGTTCAGCCGGCTGCCAACCAGCACTCCCAGATCCCTCTCTGCCGGGCCGCTCTCCAGCCACTCATCCCCCAGTCTGTAGCGATACATGGGGTTGTTGTGGCCAAAGTGCAGGACCCTGAACTTGGCCTTGTTGAACCTCATACCATTGGCCTCAGCCCAATGACCCAGCCTGTCCAGGTCCCTCTGCAGCGTCTTCTTACCCTCCAGGGTATCGACACTGCTCCCCAACTTGGTGTCATCGGCAAATTTACTAACGGTAGACTCAATCCCCTCATCCAGGTCATCAATAAAGATGCTGAATAGAGCTGGGCCCAGTACTGATCCTTGGGGGACACCACTGGTCACTGGACACCAACTGGATGCCGCATCATTCACAACCACTCTCTGCACCCGGTCATCCAGCCAGTTTCTAACCCAGTGAAGGGTGCACCTGTCCAAAGCCATGGGCTGCTAGCTTTTTTAGGGGATGCTGTGGGAGACTGTGAGGGTGGTCAAACTCTGGTACAGGTTGCTCAGAGAGGTTGTGGTGGCTCCATGCTTGGAGATACTCAAACTCCAGTTGGGCACCGCCCTGGGCAACCTGCTGTAGGCGACCCTGCTTGAGGAGATGAGACCAGTTGATGTTTTAAGGTCCCAGCCAACCTCAACCGCTCTAATTCAGAGAACTCCAGTCTGACTCAGAGCACAGCTACCCAAAGCAACTTTGGCAACGGCACAGAGAAGATGGTTACTCTTCAATGTAACTATGATTTGTGCCAAAGTGTCCCAGTCAACCACCAAGATTTGAGAGTGCTAGATCCTGTAGAAACTCAGAAAAAAAGATTTGACTCCTATCCTCTTTCTGCTCCCTTGTGTAGACAAAATTACACCACAACATCTGGAGAAGCAAAGCTCTGACCAAAGAGCTAGCTTCATTATTAATACTGTTTAAATTAAATGTCACAAAAGAGGTACATTAATTATACTGGTTCACAGCACAACTGTCAGGTTTTGTTTCTCTCTGTCTCCACCGTCCCCAAATGAAGCATCAGGTGGAGCCTTTTGAACAGAAGAATATGGGCATCATCTGGGTGGAGAAAGTGATTAGCAATGAATTAATTTTGAAATGACAGGAAATAGTAAAGAACAAGGGATGTGGCAAACAAAAGATCTGTGACACATGGCTGCAAGTCAGCATGCCAGCATGGTGAAATCAGAGCTTCACACTGGCTGAGCAAAGCAGGTTTCGTTCTTCCCCTCCACCTATGAATGAATGCATGGAAAAAAAAGAAAAAATCAAAGCTGACGTGGTGAAATTGTCCTTGGGAAGCAATAGGTGTAGCAGTGGCACTTCATAGGACCAATGGAAGCAACAAAAGTAAATGCAAGAATGTGAAAGACTGTGTGCCATGGGAAAATATGCATTAACTGATCTGCTCGCTCATTTTGCTGTTCCTCCAAAGCAGAACTTGGCAACAACCTTTACAAGATGGATGTGCACATGATTACACCCCTTCTTTCCTCTCCTTGGAGCTGAAACTATGAATTCAAATGAGTGTCTTGTCCCCTGCACATTGGCAGCCCTATAACCAGTCCCTTAAACTGGTTCGGGGAGGAAAACCCCTACATTAAACCCCACTTCAGAACCCTGTCTTCAACTGCAGTGTCCCTGGCTTCCTCTCCAGCAGTCTGCCCTGGGGGGTCCAGAGTCCTTATATTTAATAATCTTACTCACAACTGTCAGAATTTTTATCCTTCCTTGTTTTCCAGACCATGCAGAGGCAATGTATGACTGGGATCGCCTATGTGACACCACTGGATTTGTTTGCAAACAGGTTCAGGGAGAAGAGCATTTATTTTGTGAGCAGTCCCTGCCACGCTGTGTACAACAGAGGCATTCACAAAACTAACATAGAAATAGGAAACCAGACTGAATTCTGCTTAACTACACACATGATGGCTCTTCATCATGCTTTGTTCAGGTGTTTGTTTTTTAAACAGGCAAAGAAAACAAAATAGGTATCCAGTGATATGATTAAAGTTCTTTCTTAGGAGATTCTTAAAAATGCTTTAAACCAAATAATTTATATGAACCAAACACACCAGAAATATATTTCTGAAGCTTTGTCTGTAGATAATTTATTATCTGATTAAGAATAGAGATTTCTGTCTTAATTATGTGAACATGGCGCACTAGAATAGTTTTTCACATTAGAAGACAGTGACTGTTATTCGTGAATCAAACGTCCCTGCCCCCACCCCAACTCTGCTAAATGCAGAAAGTTAAGTGGCTCAGGAGAAGGGTTACAAGTGATGCTGCAAGACCAGAGATAAGCCATCAGGCAGTTGGAGGGGAAAGCATGTTATCTAGAAGAACAGGCCTGACTTTCATTCCATTGAGATAAGCACTAGAGCTTCTCTATGTGGGGAAACAGCCCAAAATAGCTGCTGTGGAATACCCCTGCCTACAGAGCTCCCCAGACAGACACACGGTGCTTGGCCCTAAACCGCCTTTCTTTGTGCGGAATGGGATAAGTAAAGCAGCACAAAGGCTATGAGAATGATGAATTAAGAGGGTACCCTGAGAGAATGGCAGTGGGAGAGTTATTATGCTATAACATCACCATTTGGCTTATTCCATTATCATTTTCCTCTAAAAAGAAGTGTCAGGTTGGGGATTCTGGTGGTTTGCAAGCTTGGTAGTGGAACGGGGCAACCAACTAAAGGTAAAATTTCATCAGAGGTCACTCCTGGTTTATTCAGCCTAGCTCAGACATGCACAGATCAGCCTGAAATAACAGCAGAGGTTGCCCTGTCAACAGCCTGGGTCTTGGAGAACTCTCAGCAACACAGCAACAGACACGATGAAATGAAGCACATGGGCAGTCTTGTAGTTATCTGAATTTGGTAGGACAGGAGAGCCACAGGTCACTAAAATATCAGCAATTTCACATGAAGCTGCATGAACTGGCTAGTGATGTTACTGTCAAAATAAGTCCTTCCTTAAGAGCTTAAGATTTCCTTTATAACTGAGTCTTTACCAAGCCCAGAAAGTCCTTCACCTTTCATGAAGGTGTCTCCTCAGAGCAGCTCAGGTGTCTTGCACAGGGTGCATCACACCAGCTTGATCTTAGAAACTTCCTTCCTGGCAGATATGACCAGCATAAAAATGGTATCCTATCCTATACTGTCATCGTTTTCCTGCTCTTTAGGGAAAACAAAAGAATCAATGCTCACATATGAAATGGATCTCAGCCCATTTACATACATGAAATGGAACTGCAAATAGGAAATCATCTAGCTGCAGTGTTTCTAGCTAGGTCCCACATAGGTCTGGATTTTACCCAGATCATTTATTATCTTATCAGAAGATCTAACCAAAACCCCAGCAAAATAGAGCTGGTAATGTTCACAGATGAGGCAGATCTGTGAGAGTGCGATAAAAGATAAGGATGTTAGTTATCCAGAGCCCTCTGGATCTGTTGGGCAGTTGGGCTCATTTGACCAGCATATGATTGAGTACATCTCAGCTTCAGATCAGACATTCCAGGGCCAGCGAGGCTGGTCACATTTATAAAGAGGGGGATTGTGTTCTGCAAAGCAGTGAGTCAGTCAAAGTTTCAAGGTCAGAGAAACATAGGGTAAAAGTGCAATACAGAATGGCAAGCATGGCTCACAGCTCCACAAAGTCCTGAAAAGTCATTCATGGGAACACAGCGCTACGTAGCTCTGTACGGACCCATGTATAGGAGCACGGGCAACAGTCTCAAGAAGCAGGAAGATGTGAGAGGGACTGTTACTGGAATACTGTCTCCAAGTCTGGTATCCATGCTTGGACAAAGATAGGACTTGCAATCGCATTACGCAAGTACCTTTGGACTCCTGAAAATGAGAAGCAGCTTGTTTTCTTTTTACGATTCAATGTTAAAGTTGTTAGTGCTGGCTAGGACCTATTTTTGCTCTGTGTTAGAACAGCACCTAGCTCTGAAGGGCTTATAAGAACTACATAACGCAAATAATCAGTATCAACCTGGCTTGATTTAAACCTCGCTGTGTTCTAAGGTCTACTGACAACTCCTGTTTTCTTACTAGAAGGAAGGTGGAGAATGTTGAAGGCAAATAAAGAGAACATTTGGCTAAAGAAATGAATTTTTAAAAAGAACTCCCAAGAAAAGGCACTTCAAATGCCTGTTCATGGCAACACAGCAGCAGCATAGCACTTGATACGTGCTGCAGGCATCTGAACTGTGCATTTAACGCTCGGGAAACACAGCCCTCACTCAAACACTACCCATTTCTGTCACTTACGTAAAAGGAGAAGCTTTCCAAACTGGTAGGACTTGGGCTGTTCTCAGGTAAGCCATCAAAATATCTCTTTGACAGTTAACAACATACAGAGGTATCCAAGGGCAACTACATTCCACACTTCTTGTAGTATGCTGGATAAAATGGTAAAGATTGACCATTAGTTTTGGGTATGCAGCATGGGACACCTAAACTTTAGTTTTCATGGAGACCAGTGACTGATACCAGCCACCACCTCAGGCATAAGGACTCTACACACCTCAAGCTAACCATAAAAAACCCCCCAAACAAACAAAACCCTACCCTGCAATGTCTACTCTGAGACGTCTGAATTTATCCACAGATGATACACAGACTGAACTGACAACTGGAAGTCAGATTGCACTAACAGAGGTAGATGCTGTCTGGCTCAAAACCCCGTTTTGGTGGTTATAAACAGAACAGCCACACGAGAGGATACGTACAGCTAAGAGCACATCCACAGGAGCACATACAACCACCCCGAGAGCTCAGATGAGCACGTACAACATCCCCGAGAGCTCAAAGGAGCATTTGCACCTTGCAGGGAAACCAGGTAAATCAGCTTAGCTCCAGTAAGGCTGCTCAGGCCACACAGATTTGTAGGAGCTAACGATCTTCTCCTATAGGCGACGCACCCCGTTGTGTACCCCCTCTATATAGCAGCTTGTCCTTCCTACAACAGGATCAATTTGGAAAAGAGTTTTGCAGGGCCAGAGCATGTGTGGCACCGTTGATAATTGGTTGCCAAAAATGCCTCTTCACAAAACGGGGGAAAATACAGCTGATTCAGGCACGGCTGCTACGGCTCGCACGGAACCCAAAACAATTTGACGACTTTACTTGGCTCCAACAGCAATTGCGGAGCTCGCTTTTGTCGACGAGTCTTGTTTCTTCACCGCTATGAATCACATTCGGAGGCAAACCTTAAAACTTGTGGTTTTTCGTTCAAGTCAGTTATCAAGAGACAGCTGGTGGCAGACTATCACAGGAGATGGATTTGAAAGGGGAGGCCAGTCAAATTTTGTAACTGATAAACCCAAATCAACCACAGAAACAAATTCCTCTACTCATTTCAAAGATGAATAAAAAAAAAACAAAGACAAAAAGAGAAAGGCTTCAAGCAAGATCTCTTTTCTTTTTTTTCCCATCTCAAGAGATTCCTGGGAGTGCTTTTAATGCTTTATTTTAGAAGGAATAGAAGTCCCTGCTCCTGATAGATTGCAGCATTCTCTGCCCTGAAGACAGATCAATATTCTAGATCACAAATAAAATAGTCAGAAGGATTGAAAACAGGATTTACAACTGAATAGCTACCACACCTACATGAAAATAGTAATTTACATTCCTCACCACACCCTATAAGCTCCACTCAGGCAGCCTGAAACAGGAAAACTAACAAAAATAATGGAAAGAGCAGCAAACAGTGCTGACATTATCTGAACTGATATGAAAACAGGAGTTGAGGGCAGGGAAGTATTTCCTCTTGAAACCAAACAAAATAACTCAGAAACCTTCAGAATTTCAGGCTTTCTTATTGAGAGGAAAAAAAAATGTCCCCAAATCCTCCCAAATCTATGAAAAGCAGACGCTTTCCATAGAGAATGGGTTCATTGAAAAGCAATTTTCTGTTAAAAATCAGTTTTGACAGGGTAGTTTCACCCAGGCTCAGATGTTGGATGCCACAGGGAGCATTTGCCAGGAATAAAAATAGGCGTTCGGCTCCAGAGGGCCAGGTTGCCAGGGTTAAATACTACTTCTTGACCAGGGGAGAGAAAGGTTCCTCCGTCCCTGACCGGTGACAGATCAGAAGGGATAGAGGTTCACGATTTGTGTGGGAGTCTTGAATAATCTGTTCCTATTTTAATGTGAACATGGGTGGTAACATGGAATTACAGTGTGTGGAGGCGGGCTGGTGTGTGTGGATTAATGAAAAATAATGAGATAATATTGAGCATTTATATAGTCTCATTAGAGAGGCCCGGTTTCTCCACCAGCAGAAATCCCTGAGAAATGTCATGTTCTGGGACTCCATCCCTAATCTCTGTACCGGGAATTAATAGGACACACAGAGGCTATTTCACTATACTCCTTTGAAAAGAGCTTTCATTCTTCGACTTTGATTTTAAGCGAATCCAGAAGTCATTGTGGCTCCTAAGGTACTCTGCTGTGGAAAAAACCCAAACACTGATAACTGCATGCTGAAAATTATGACATGCTTATACAACGCACCAAGAAGAAACAAAAATAAGCACCAAAGGGCAGAAGGGTAAAGCTGGTTTATTAAGGACCAACTACATTAGGGTTGACTAAAAATAAAAGGAAAAAAACCCCCACACAACAAACTGAAGCATGTTCAAACTGCAATCCAAGGAGAATTTATTTTTAGTCCCTCGACTATTGTGAGCTTCATAATGCGATTTTGAGGGCCCACCGTTGCCTCCCATTAACACCACTCAGTTACATAGTCTGCAGAATCTTGGTGGGAAATGGGATTTGACATTCGAGCACAGAGGAGGAAAACTTTGATTCACTGTGTTTTAAAAACACAAATTCAACCCTTGGATCGAGCATCGGTAATTACTTGAAAGTCCTTCATAAAAATAGAAATATTAACGCTATAGGAGTGAAGGCTAGGAATCAACACTTGATCTGTATTAACTAGGAAAATCATAGTTGTTTTGGAAAAGCACCTGTGAGAGAGCACTGCTCAAAATCCCCATGGGCTGTCATGGGCTATTGGTGACAAGGGGGATCTTGGCTCAATGCCAAGGTGCTGGCCAGGCATCTCAGAAATACATCATTTAACTGGCTACGAGATGGATCAAGACGATTAACATGAAGTGTGATGCTGCTGTTTAAAAGATCTGCTTCAATTACATCATTCAATCTGGTAACAGAGAAAATGATGAAATATCTTGAAACCAGTTGCTTTCCATAGACTGAATTAAGACTTGATGATGACAGCATATGCAGACACTAGTTGCTGGAGTTAATTTTTAAGCCTCTGTTGCTATAAAGCAGGAAAAGGCTATTTTCAGTAGAGTAAGAGTTTCCCAGCAAAGGCAATGCAGGGGAAGGATTGGACTCGACTCCCTGTTGCCTGGAGAGCTGAACAGGTGAGGTCAGCCTGCCCTTTTGCTTGCAGCTGCTGACAAGACGACCTTGAGAAAAAGATGATGGCACACCGTGGTGTGCCTCCAACCCCAACACTTCAACAAGCACACACTGGCCCTGAGTCATGGCCAGGATATTTCTAAGACTATCTTCCTGGATCACATGAGGCCATACACAGAATTTCACTCCTGCAAGTGACTCAGCAACCTTAATGATTATCAGCTGATTAGTTTCTGCCTATGAGCAATTCCTTTGCCTTCTGAGACCCTTTTCTGAGGTCAGTGGGAAGAGCATGACCATCTCCAGTAAGTTCTGGGACAGGACCAGTGGTTTGTCTTACAATGGCACAGTGTGACTTTTCCTCCACGCATGAAATATTTGGACTGTCCCATGAGCTGAACCTTGCCAGTAATCTGGCAATCCTGGGTGGAAGGAAAAGGGGAATTTTACTCATTGGACAGAGCCTTTCCTTGGGGGCAGTGTACATCAAACATGACTAAAGGAAGATTAAGTTTTACTCAGATGATATCTTAAGGAGTTTCCATTCTCATGTCAAAGATGAATGCTTTTATTACAGGGAGAGGCCAGTTGATGTTTAACCAAGAATTTACAAGAGATTCTTAAACAACAAACAACTTCTGAAGCTTCGTGAGATCTTCCATTCATTCTGAGGAGTTTGAACTGTGAGCGCTACCATATTGATAGCTGTGTTATTGAAGAAAAAACAAGTCAGATGGTGTGAACGACCCAGTAAATCCCTGCTGGGAAGATCACCTCTGGACACAACAGAGGGGAACTCAGCCAAAAACCCAGGCTGAGGGTAGGGTTCAAAGGAATTGCTTGGACGGTCTGAGTGTCTTCCAGAAAAAGGTGGACCATAGGCCACTAACTTCAAAACCATGGTAGATCAAGCAGTAGGTAACAAATGCCACCCTTTTACATAGCTGGACCTTAGAATGACCTTGGAATGCTTCTCTAGCTCACATGGAGGCTGATGAAAAGAACGTCATTAGCTTCAACAAATGTTAAAAGTGGATCTGCACCCAGTTTGCCAGTTTCCTAACCTGCACTCACAGCTCCAGCTCTTAATGCGTTAATTAATATGATTTGTTATCAGGTAGCAATGCAATGCTGTTGAGGTGCCAAATTGCTGCACGCGTTATCCACTGCAGGCAAGAAAAGCGTATGCATAGATCCACATTTCCAGAGAGCTTGAATGGAAAAACCCTTTCGTGTCAGAAGTTTATTTTTATTGGTAAAATATTAAATAATATACAGAATTAAAAACTGCACTTACACTTCTGAGAAGAAATAATTCTTGGACAAATTATATGCTTGTTCCTGAGATTCCCTACATTTATTCCAGTAGTTGTGCACTCAAGACAGTACAAACCTTTATAATATAATCCTTTTTCACAAAGTATTACAAAGTTTCTGCAGCGTCTTTTATTTATACACACATACAGACTCGCACTCTCACATGGCTGTACAACACTCACACATGTACAGAGTACACGCACACAGATGTGGAACCATATGTATGCATGTATACTAAGGAAAGAAAACAAAAATAACAAGTCCCATAATTCAGTCAATAGCGGCAAAATTCTTTTAGCAGGGGGGCGATACAGGTTTACTTTGGGTTGCTCACATGCACCACTGTCATAGGGTTGTTTCTGGATTCCTTTGATAAGAGCATGTTCCAGTGGCCATGTGAAGCAATGGAACAATTCCCAGTGTCTTCATTGACTTTTGGAACAAACTCTGATTTCTTCAATTTTTTTTTTTTAATTTTTTTTTTTAAAGAACAGATTCCTCACTTTGAGCTCAGAACATGTCACGGAACTGAAAAATGGTTAAGTGGGAGAAAAGCAGTGGTTTGCCAGAGGACTTACCCGTCTTGCTCCAGGAACACAGCACCAAGGAGGGCAGAGCCCAGCTCCTTACGAGCCAGGAGGATCCTGTGACAAACAGGTCAGACCCCATAGCCCGAAATCACGCTCATGAAACAGTGCGTGCTTTGCTATGGTCCCACTGCTTCAGCATGGTCCCCGTTTGCAGCAGGACCTGAACAACTTGCATGAGGCTACCAGAATTTGGCCCACGGAGGGTGAACCCGTGAGTGACTGCGAGTCACTCACTGAATGCATTCTTCTTGAACTCAAATGCCAGAGGCTAGGAGATATTTTGGCAATCAATCAGAAGGGGATACACTCTCCTCACCTCGGTTACTATTCAAAGCAAGTATCTTAAATACTAATTTAGCAGACAAAAGTGGCTAGTGTGTATGTGCAGTAACTGCCTTTCCAAGAAATCTCAACTTTTTTTTTTTTAATTATGTACCTAGACACATATTTACAGAACAGCGGCTTCAGTCTACTGGGGCCAACAACAACAAAAAAAAGGCATTAAAAATACACTATATATAAATATGAATGATATGTAAAACAAGTCCCATCTAAACTTATGTAAGACAAGGACAACTCTAAAGAAGCTTTTCTGGTCTCTCAGGTAGATAAAGGACACGAGTCCGGTAATTCTTATGCAGGCAAATCTCTCCCCTTAGAGCAAACAGTAGTTTTGCCCTAGCCAAGAGATTAAAGCCTAATCCAAAATCCATCATCAAAGCCAACAAGAGTCTCCACTGAGTGGGTTTTGAATCAAACCAAAAGATCTTTTTCATTATTATTATTTTTTCATAAACAACAATATTAAGTGCTTTTCTTAAGAAGAAAGCTGCAACTAGAAAAGGAAAGGAAGGAAGAGGCAAGAACAGGTATGTCCTAAATTCGTACACTGTGTTTCAACACCAAATAAAGCGGGTTTCAGGCAGGGGCTTTAGATTTAACTTACAGTTTCTCACCTTTTTGTCAGTCACACCTTAATTTACATCGTTACTTGAACCTTACAGAACTGCATCTTTGAATGCATTTAAGATGGGGTGTTTTGTTTCACTGATTCGTGAAAGAAAAAGGAACTCACTGCACGTTAATAAGACGTCAGGGAAAGTATTGCACTTGAAAATAAGTGAACAGAAAAATAGCCTCAAACAGAAAAATAACTCAAAAAAGGTGGTTTCATTGGTGATTTTTTTTTCAAACTAATATAAGCAAATCATCTATGTCCACAATGAGCACATTTAGAAAACAGGATCCACGAATGCAGCGTAAGAAGCAAATCTGGGGTTGGTAACCCCCACCCTGGAATACAACAGTAGTAAAACTTTTTTTTTTCTAAAGCATTTTCTTCCAACAGGAAAAAAAAAAAATTTTTTTTTTTTTTTTTAAACTTTACAATTTTAAATCTTTCTAAAATTTGCATTAAAAGTTTCCAGTTTCTCGTAAAAAGATACACGTTTTAGGAAAAAAACAACAAAAAAAATACAACCAGAAAATAAATCAACTAAAAAGGAAGGCAGATATACAGTATTATAATTACATCACGCAGAGTCGTCTTGAAAGGTACCCTAGGTCTTTAAAGTGTTACAAAGAGTATGTACCTTAATTTTATTTATTTTTATTCCTCAAATCAACTATCTTTTTTCTTTTTCCCATTTTTAATATAAAACTACACTTGAGTACAAAAATATGTAAACAGACTGTACAGCCAACGAACAACAACAACAAAAAAAAACAACCCAAGAAACAAACCCTCAAGCCCCGAGATGGCCCAAAGCTACAGGAGACAGGAGCAAGCCCAGACTTAAAGTTCCGAGAAGGAAAAGGGGGAGGGAGTGAGAGGAGACCACTGAAAGCCAGAGCAGACTGCTATATGGTGGAGGAAGGGAACATGTTGAAGTTCTAATGACACTTGACAACTTGTCAAATAATTGATCACAGTTTCGGAACCTGAACGATTACGAAAACAACAACCCATAGGTCCTTCCGTTGTCACGGTGTGCTCGGGAACAAACACCCGTTTCCAGTAAGTGATGTCAAATCCCAGTAAGTGCATAGTAGGGGATTCAGCCACCTCTATCCCTTCAAGAAGCTCTTACTCAGCATCGCCTGAGGTAAAACTAAACAGCCCGATTTACTGCAGCCTGGCCTCGCTGTGCCAATAACAGAGGCACCCCCATTTTACCCGTCACTGGTGATACAGACTAGAGGCTACTGGTATTCATGTACTGCCCAGTATGAGGGATTAAGGCTACTACATGAACATCTTTACCACAGAGCCCTGCCACTGGGTGCTGGTGACCCAAACCTCCCTCCCCAGAGCTGCTGAGCTGCACCCATTAGCAAATAACACTTGATCTCACCTAGCACGTTCATTATTAAGCACGTGGTTAACGGCAGGGCTCCTGTGCTCCTCCAGATCTGATCAAAGGGATGGCAGGAGGCTAATCAGGTGCTCAAATGTTCTCTTGCGCTGCAGGGCTGTGGCCCAAATCAGTATCTGCTGCACGAAGGAGGCATCAGCCCAAGCTTTGGGTCAAGCTGCTCCATTTCTCCCAACGAAGCACAGATTGTGCAAGCCCCTCTTGAGGAATGATCTGATTAACTTTGTCATCATTCACACTGATAAAATATTTCATGTGCTGTTAGTAAATATATCACAGGATTATTTTTTTTTTTCAGCCGTAAATAATAGTAGGTTTTACTACAGCCATGCAAGTCGCCGTCAAAATGGTCATTTCTGCCCACTGGTTAGTTAGGTCCCATGGGAAAAGGAAAAGAGGATGAGTTTTTACAGAAGGGGAGAGAACAGGCAGTTATTCTCCCAAATGAGGATCCACTTGAGTATGTGGACCAATAACCACCACTCCGAAGGCTGGAAGAGAACAGGAACCAGGAAAGCTTGTCTGCATCATCAACTGAAAAGCTGGGTGATTTAAAGAGGTACCAGTTTTGTGGTGGCTGCAGCCTGTTCAGCATGCAGCATGGCAGAATGTCAGTGCACCACCTCCTGACCTCTAGTCACTTCAGAGCCCCAGTGGAAGAGAAAGACAAAAATCGCACCCTTCCAGGCATAGCTGTAGGAGGCTACATTAGAAACTGGTGATGTTCTCCTTGGCCTAAAATTCAACTCTTAACAGGCATGTATTTTAACTCTTAAGAGAATGTATTTTCTACAAAGCAAATTCTGCCTCTTTGCTACTTAATTTCCACCCCATCCCCCCACCTCGCCATGTACAATCTGTTTGGGGCTGCAGAGTGTGCTGGCCTGGCCCCTCCTGCCTGAAGGCTTTGGTGCAGCACCCACACTGGGTAAATAACTAGATCTGAAACTAGGTCGCCAACCTGCCAGGAAAGCACCGAAACAAGCACCATGCTTTTCACCAGAGCTCCAGCTAACAAACCCCCGTAGCACCTACAGATGGGGTTCTCTCATCACGTGTTGGCTGGGACCAGCTCTGAGACCAGCTCCAGCTGGACAGCTGGAATGCAATTTGCTAGGGTGATTTTCAGCCCTTCCCTCTCTCCAAAGCCATCCAACTCCAGCAGAGGACTAAGAGGGTCCTCTCTGCAGGTCAGCCTGCCAAGGAGGGTGCAGAAGGGGAGGGGATCCGCCTTGCTACGCCACAGAAGAAGGGACACTTCCTTTGGGTTGTTTTTTGTCGTGCATTCTGAAAAGGTCCGGTAACATATCATGAATGACACCATGAACTCCCAAAATGTGTTTGAAGAAGGCACATATATAATAAAGCATCTATCTAATTATATGGTACCATACATATATAAATATACTTCCTCCAAATCCCCAGCTGCCCTAGACCATGGGCCTGTACCAACACCCATTTTTGCTTTTAAATGACACTAAGCGAAGTTGAGATGCCGATTTTTAGTGTGACAGACAATTTCACTGCGCTTTTCCTAATATCCCACACTGAGTTTCAGCGACTCAGGTATCAGTGCAGTCTCCCTTCTCCCTCCTCATTACATTATAATGCACAGTGAAGGGTTCACCAACAGAATATTACCTAGCAAAGGACCTGTACTACTGCAACTCTTGTCCTTGGCTGAAATGAGCATCTGTCCCTAAACTATCTCCAAAGTTTCTTTCTGGAGGAATGAGTGTGTAGTCTGGCTTCTTTCAAATATGGAAAAGATAGCCCAGGAGCGAGACAACATTAATAATGTCCTATTAAAGGTCAGTTTTGAAGGGTCTGGATTAATTTCTGGCCACGTCTTCTGCCTGACAGCCCCAATTTAGGAATGCCCTTGTAACATGAAATTTGGAAACTCTTACAATTGAGAATTTCTTCACCTTTTACTAAATATGCTTTAACTCCACAAAGCAGCGGAGCTGTCTCCTCACATTGCAGAAATTACCGCCCTTAAAAAAAAAAAAAAAATCAGGCCAATTATCAAATTTAGATTCTTTCTGCCTAGTACAGACCAAGTGAGGTTAATGCCTCAATACCTTTCGCATCACATCATAGATAGAAGCACTTTTTAAGGAGAATAAAGTGGTTTTAATCTCATAAGTTACTGAGTAAAGAGCTGGCTTTACTGAAAAATGCTATATATTTTGGCGTGCACTCCTAACTCATGGCAAGGAGAGGTAGCTCTAAAATTTATTGGTCATAACGGCAGATATATAGATAATGCCCTTTGCTCCAAGAATATGGATCATTCCAAGAGCAGAGGCAGCAGCCATGCTTCTATCTCAACTAATAGGCTTGTAATTCTCTAAATTGAGCAAGATTCTTGCCATTTTTGATGTAAAAAGAAGTGGAAGGGTTTACTGGCAGGGATGTGTGCAGAAATGGTTTGTGTTTTTTTTTAAATGAAAATGGGGAATGCTCACAGGAAGCCAATTCTAAACTTGCAAAGACATGTTTTTAACTGGAAACTCAATTCCAAGAATTTCCAGAGAGCCCAATAAAAATCAACCAGTTTCGATCTCCAACACCAAATACTTAGAACAAATGGATCCGCAGGCCAAGGATTACCTGATGAAATTCCTAGTACACAGTGAATGACAAATGAACTTGACAAAACTCAAGAGCTTTTCTTAGAAACCTGCAGAGAGCAAGCAAGAAAAAAATTAATAATAATAATAAAAAAATCTGAGGTCCTACTTTGCACATTTCTATGTGGGTGCAAACTGCTTGACATAAACCCTCCAAAAATTTTCAGTAGGAAGTGAATGCTAAAGTAAATGTTACTCCAAAACTTTATTCAAAATTTGAACAGGAATTTAACCTTTTTCCTTTCACTAGCTCAAGGACAAAAAACCTCAGCAAGAGTTCAGAAAAAGGACGTTGCTAATAAAAATTAAATCAACCCCTCATCATCTTGCTCTCCAGAAAATAGCCATTTTTGGCAGAACTGTCTGTCCAGTTCTCTACACCAGCGATACCAGGACACGGCAGTGCTCACATAAAGATCTCGTATGCTATCGTCGGAACTACAAACTCACTGAGCCTCTCGATCTGAGCATCTACTGGAGGTACCAATAAGTCATCAGGGAATCAAAGTGCACGCTGATGAACTGCAAGTCTAATTGCAGTCAGCTTGTTTGTGGATACACAAGAGATTCTCTGCCTTTCCCGTATTCCGGTGCTTTCTCAAACACAGGCAGGGTATTTGCACACTTTTTCCCTAGTGCAAACTATTCCAATAAACCATACCCCTCATTCTTTCCACTGACCACAGAAGGGAGAGCGGAGCATGGTCCGTCAGAGATGAAGGGATTGCCGGCAACCCTTTTCTCTGCCTCAGGCACATGTCTTTCTAGAGGCCCATTCCAGCCTCGTGACCTTCACACCTTGCACCATTCCCTTTGCACAGTGTTCTTAAAAGACCTTTCCTACCTCAGCAGAAAAATCCCAACTGCTTCTTTTTTTTCGGTGACATGCTGCAAAACTAACCTCTGTTTTCTGAATCTCCCAAGCACATCCTGATGCAGAATATGGCGAGCTGCCTCCTAAGCCAACTTCCATAGCCATATGGAGTACAAGTGATGCCCTCCAGCATCTCCTCAGTTTAATCCTGCAGCAAGCACAAGAAAATGAGAATGATCTGGTGGACAGGAGTGGTCCATTTGCCTGAGTCTCCTCTACATTAGGGTGAAGGAAGAAGGAGGGGGAGGAACCCAGTGATGTTAAGAACAATGTTGGGAATAGGTCTTTAAATCTGTCTCTCCAAAGCCCATATATTCCCAGCTTTGATAGCTCTCACATTACACCAGATCACATCTCTCTCCATATTGTATTATAATTAATAGGCTACTGCAAGACTTTACCAGCTCCTACTTAATAGCACTTCAGTGCTGGGAAGCAGTCATCAGGTAATCTGGCCATGATCTACTCTATCCTTTCTCAACACAGGTTCTATCTGCCAAGAATGTCACCATAACAAGATTTCAATCAATACCACTCAGCTCCTACTTTCAAATGCTCCAGGTCTAGGAAGAGAAGAAGGAAAAAAAAAAAACCCCACCCAGTCCCCTCAAAACAAACAGCAAACTGGCATATGCACCAAGGATGCAGATTGAAGCAAGCAGATGGGAACTCATTATGGCCTGATCTTGTTCACTCTTTTATACTTTAGTAACTTTATCCTTTGGAAAAGGTCTCACCGAGTGCACGGAGGCTGCGTGCGTGGAGGGGGTTAAACCCTTGCAGAGCACTCTATTCCCAAGCTGCGCTCTTGTTGCCAAACAACATTTCAATTGTGATTGGTACAAACAGTTGGGTTTCAATGGCAATCTGTCACGGAGGTTTAAGCCCAGTTTTTACTGATACAACCTGCAACTTGCTGGGTGGTTGCTGGCTTTGTTATTTACTGGGAGAGAAAGAAAGGAAAAAAAACAGATCGGGGCGGTGGGGGGGTGCGTGTCTAGTCTGCGGNGCGGCGGGTGGGGGGGGGGGGTTGCTTGTCTAGTCTGCGGTTCAAGAACTTGCTCTAGAGTTTTCTTCTCCATTTGTTTTCCCTACAGTGTAATTAATAAATTAGGAATAAAAAAAGAGACCTGCAACCCCAAATCCATGCGCAGCACCTGCATCTTCATGTATTGCTTTCTGAAGAAGTGGGGAAGGTCACATGCGATCTGCTTGTTTGCAGGGCTTCTGTGCTCTCCAGGAGCAAAGGCTATCCAGCCAAACCTTCAAACCCTAAATTAAAGCAGAATTGATGACTTAAAAAACAAAAGGAAGTCACTAGTTCAGAAAATAAGATGTCAACAAGAGAAAAAAACCCCACAAATGGTCAAGGCTCAGATGCTGACATAGCTGAAGCAGTTGGGGCAGTTCCATTAAATTCAACAGAGCAAAGACGATTAATGCTGGCCAAGGACCTGGCTCCTAGAACTTTACCACTGCAAGTCTTAGTTTAGGCTGTTGCCAAGAAGTTAACACTATGGTAGTAGATCGCGGAATTATTTATACAATTACATATCTAGACATACCTATATTTAAAGAACACTTTGCTCCTAGTCCTTTTGCCATTTTAAAATCCATAATTTCAGAACAAAATTATTTCAGAAGAGCAGCAGAGCCTCTTGAGTAAACTATGGACTCTCTCACCCACTCCTAGGCCACTTACTGCCCTAGAAGCAAGTTTAAACGTTATTTCTAAATGCTATTTCTTAAAAAGTAGTAAGTAAGGCTCCCAAGGGTCTCTAAGAAGCGAGTGAGTCAACACATTGGCATGGAGTAACAGCAAATCAACAAGTCTAAAAAAAGGTGCTTCATAAGTTAAAGAAAATAAAAACACGAAGCCTCAAACTTACCACAGAAGGCCCTCGGACTTATGAAACTAAACTGCTGTAATGTGGTACAGTGTTAAGACATTAAGACATACATTTCTTTCTTTTTTTTTTTAATATATTTTTTTTCCTTTTTTTTTTTTTTTTACATTCTAGAGGGGCAATACACACTGCACCCAGGAAAACAGCTCACCCTAGACAATAATTTTGAAAAGAATATCGACTTTGATTCGTGCTCCTAAATCCCTAACAGTTTGCTTGAAAAAAAGTTGTTCATTCTGCAGAATAAAGTTCCCCCACGCCTTCTCCTCCAGCCATCGAAACTCTGTATCACACCTACCTGTGTGAAAAACGCTCTCCTCTGACATGTTCCTACCTATTGGTCTGGAATTGTAAATGAGTGGCATCTTGTTGGGACTTTTAAAGCACCTAGCAGGGTTGAGCAACATCCCAAAAGAGGACACAATGTACAGCTGACTGAGACAGAAGGGGACTGCCTTGCCATCCCCGTGAGGTGGGTGACACCTCATGTGATGGTAACCACAAACCCCTCTTTTATCCCTTCCGTTCCTTCTTTCCATTCTTAAGCTGGGCAGAGAAAATGAGGTTAGGTACACAAAAAGAAAAAAACCAAAAAAACCAAAAAAGGTTAATAATAATAATAATTAAACAACATCAACGACAACAACAGCAACAACAACAAAATAAGTGTCTCAACATCTGAGGAAAAGTGGGATTGTAAGTGCAGTATTTCTTCATGTGCAGTTCTTCTACTTCATACAAGTCCCCTTTGGATGAGAAGGCCTACTGGAATGTGTGCTCCCCTCGGACTATGTGCGACGAGAACTCATAGCGGTCCTGGCTTCGGTAGCCACAGATGTTGCACTCTAGCGGGTCCCGGTAGCCGTGGCAGCCCATGTGGATAGTGTACATGACATGGTCCAGGAAAAGGACGCGACAGTGCTCGCACTTGAAAGCCCTAATCTGCTCCCCTTCTCCATTGATGACCTTGTAGATATCCTTTAAAGAGCCCTTAGAAGCTTTTGTGGCATCCAAAGCCTTGGCGTCCTCCTTCATATAAGCTGGGCTTGGCTTTCTCTTGGGGTTTAAGGCAGAGTTTCCTTGGTAGGACTGGCGGTCTTCATGGCTGCTCTCTGAGTCAGTAGAATCCAGGCAGCTATTGCTGGGGGAGCCCTCTCTATCCTGGGTTCGACTCTTTGGTCTGATGAGGGAGATCGGGCCATCCATGTTGTTTTCATGACTGTCAGCTGTTTCCCTGCTGATGGGCCTTTCTATCCTGTTGGGATGATAGACCTGAGCGTAAGCTGCGCTGATGACTGGGGCCACCTCTGCAATTGTGCTTGGTGTGTGCTGCATCAAGGGGTGAAGTGCCTCAGCTCCAAGGTAGGTGATTGCATTGCTGATGGCTTGGTCCATCATGTGAGACTGCATCAGCTCAGCCTCCTTCTCATAGGTGAGGTTCATATCAAAGGGAATATCTGGATAGCCAAATCTCATGAGCTTTTCACCTAAGGGACAAGAGCAAATGAATGAGAAAAATCAATGTCATCAACTCCAAAGATTCGCTGTAAAAGGGGAAGGAAAGGGCAGAAAACCTCTGATTTGGGGTGAAATTCATTCCACAGCCCAAAGCTAGCTGCCTCCTACTTCTTCACAAAGTTTCTGTCCTGAGATGGGTACAACAGCAACCTCACTGATGGCTTCTAGACGAAGCATGTGGCTGCAGCAACCTCCAGACCAACTCCAAACCTTCCATTTGGCCTGACTGTGCCCGAGCTTCAGCTTAGAAATGCGTATTAACTGGTAAAAATGGGACTGAGTGAAGCTCCAACAGTTTATACCATTAGATGTACTCCCCTAAAATTAAAGGAGGCAGCACCATACATTCCCCACAGTTTGAGGTGCCTCCCATATAGCTTATAGCAGGGGACAACTCTGTAACAGGAGGTGGCTCCAGCCTCACTTCAAACTGAGTAGCTCTTTCCCAGGTGGGACTCAGGCGGGACTGGAGGACACCTCCAGGAGGCATCTGATGTCTTTTACATGCTGAGGAAGAAGAAATGAAAATGGAAAAGTTCATTGGTCCCTGTTACCTACTCTGACTGCCTTTATTCCTGTGTTTGAATAACAAATTGGACCTGGCGAGTATCTTACCCAGCCACCAAATACGCCGTTGGTCCTTCATAGGACAGACGGATCAAGAAATAATACCTATCCTTTATGGGCTACGTGGACAAATAACGCAAACCTAATTTTGATACCTTTTATCTTCCACTTTTAGCTACTCTATCACAGATGTGAAGTAGGGAAAACTGTAAATAGTCATGGATAAGAATTATTAATTCTTTTAATTATGAACTGGTTCCAAAGGTGTCAAAGCCTTAGAAATGAAGCGTGATACGAAAAAGTAAAAGAAGTGATAACATGGGGAAGAGAGGGTGTAAAACACAGAGCTCAGAAGAAACATGAACAAACCAGTCCAACAGGGTTTTCAATTTTAATTCCTTTCTGGCCAGATCTGTACTTAAAACTAGATAATCATATTCATCATTTTGCATTTTCATGCAAAATTATGCTCAAATCCTATTTATTCTTGTTCTATATTGGCGATGAAGAAGAAATTTTCTCTGCTGTGGTCATCTTATTGTATGACATACAAAAAAACCCTCAGAGCAGGTATTTGAGGCTAGATCACAGCACACAGACATTGCTGTCCTGTGATACTTCTAGTCCATCTCAACAACTAAGGCAACTGCAACGCTGGACACTTAGGAGAAAGCTGCAAGAAACCTTGGAGAAAGCAGTTACAGAATTTACCACTGGGAAAATTTATTCCTGACCCCCATTAACTAGAAATTGACTGTGATTTTGAAGCCGGTTGGTCTTCAGCTGTTCCAAGATGCCTGTGTATTTTTAATTCTTACTATAACAACTGTGGTCTTATTGTGAGCCACATAAACATCTCCTTTTGTGTCCTGCCAGTTCTCAACTTCGGGGACAGCCTGTGGGAGCAAGCACCATATTCAAAGTGAAAATACGTGAATGTGCTTCAAGTGATCAGCTTGAAGATGGCTGCTTTCGATTTCACTCGTTTCTGCTTTGTGAAAGAGAAGCAAAGAGAAGCACTCAGAGTCCTGTGCACCATAAGCTGTACTTTCTGCCTCCACTATTTCAACAGGTTTGGTGAGATTAGCACCTCAGCAGCAAATACATAACTGAGCCTCTCACTCAGAAATTAACTCCGTTTGCTGTATGTTGCTTCCTTTCCTTCTGAAATTTCAGCCAGAGCAGAGATCGTGATCCATAACCGAGGTCCCTTGGAGACTGCTGATCAGAAAGAGCAGTAAAGCATTGATAGATGTAGCATGCAAAGATTTTTAGCTTATGTTTACGTGACCTTCTCATAAACACCATTAAGTTGTTTTGGACCGGTGCCACACCTGCAGTATGCACAAGAAAATTTCCTGCAAACAAGAGAACCATTACAATTCTTCCTGATATAGAGCTGAGTAATATTTCATTGGGGAAAAAATGGGAAGAAAAATAAGGTCCTGGTGAAACAGAGAAAAGCAGCAAAACAGACTGCTGGTTTTCAATCCCAACACTGTGATGCCACGAAAGATCAGAAAATGTAGACACAGTAAATGTGAAAGAGGATACATTTTCCCTGCAGCTGGATCTGGTACAAAGCTGCATGTCACATGAAACCCTGAATTCCTAGCCCTAGAAAAATGGGCTACCAAAATGATGTTGCACCTATAGAAGCAACAGGTTTGTCTAACAAAAAGCAGTATATGGTATTGGAGAGAATAACAACCTGCTACAGCGTATCTCAGGCAAGGGCTTCCAATCGGTAAATTTGCCTCTGAAGACAGTAACAACAACATAGAGTCAATTGTGGGTGAGTGGACAAGTGAAATAACCTTCCTGGTCAAAAAAAGGTACCATCATCTACAGCTTTCAAAAATGGAACGTCCAAAAGGTGGGTTGCCTGTGTTGCAAGATATGCTTATCATCAGTAATGTACACTGTTTTGAGAGCAGGGTACACCAGAATTTAAGGGAAGGGAGCAAGGTCTCCAGCCCTCTCATACTGAGCATCCAGCTCCTACAGAGATGACCTGTGAGAGGTACTGCAAACACGATTCTGTTCAAGGCCATGGATAACCTAGGGGGAAAAAGAGCAAGAGGTATGAAGCACCCTTCTTCGTTTTGGGGCTGTAATGTTTCTGAGGTCTAGATACACCAGTTTAAGTGTTGGTGTGTTTAAACTATTTCACTGTTGATGACAACCTGCAAGAGCAGAGACAACACTAGGGGAACCTACTAGGATGGGGCCATGTTTATGATCTCATAAAGTTGTATTTGGCTTGTCAGTAGAGAGCCCTGCTCTCATTTCAACCCTCTTCAGTCCCAACTGTTGTCACAGCAGTAAATAAAATCAGAGTATAAATCCTATACAGTCATTCATTACAGACCACTTTTAAACACAACAGTCTCAAGCTTTCCTCTCAGAAGGACTAATAACAATATAGGAAGCACTAATGCCTCTCGGCGCTCCTCCTGGGGGTTGGATTCGCACTGGTGTTTGGGAACGGATGGATGACTGAGAGCTGCCAGGTCAGTGTGTCAGTGCCCCGCAGGTGAGCTGCTGCATGCTGCTAGCCCCCTACTATACCCAAACCACGTTGGTCAACTTAAAGCTACCTTTAGTGGTGATTTAACAAATCGATCTGAATCTGCATTTAGCTGAGGGGCAATGACTTCTCTAAATGGTTCTGTTTATTGCTTACATCCCTCTGATCCTCTCTCCCTAAGTGTCCTCAGCATAGGCAGAATGAGTGTGCGACACCCTCAAACCCTGTACGACAACCCCTCCAGGGAGTGAGTGCGGAAAACATTTATAACGTGACTTCGCGGTCTAGCAGCATAACCTTACCCCAAATCATTCTGTACCCCAGCTCACCTCCTAAAAAATTTAGCACAGTAGTAGTAAAAAGAAGCTTTAAGCTGTAGCCCAAGCCAAGTAAAATTCCCCATGCTGTCTCCTGTTACAAGCAGAACAATTTTAAGATGTCAAGACACAAAGCAAAAGGTGAATTCTGGGTATAGGATTCTAAATACTGTTTTATATTCACGCATTAATAAGTTTATTGTGCGCAGAATGCTGCACTTGGAGCAATCCCTTCTTCCAATAGAAGTGAAGCGGTTTTACTTCCTTGTGCCAGTATTATCAGAACAGTTGTTGCCAACTCTCAAGAATTTAGTATGTTACAAGTCTTGAGATGGCCATTGTTTTGTGTTGTTTGTTTGCTGTTTGTTGGGGTTTTTTTGTGTTGGGTTTTTTTTTAACATACTACATATGGAGACAGATAATTATATGAGAGTCTTAGTTTTCATCTGCTGGGTCAATCAGAGGAAGGATGATAAGTCTAAATCTCAAAAGGGCCAGAAAAGAGCTAAAAAACCCAAACCAGCCTTAAGGCACAGTGAAAAGCTCAAGATTTTCAGGACGCTGAGGACCTCACTTTGGAATTCTCTGGCTTGGTAAAATTAATCTAATAATTTTCAAGATTTCTTGCTGTGATTTAATCATCTTCCATTCTTGACCCTCCCCATTGCAACCAAATTCAGAGACTTCTTTGTTCTTTCTTCTTCTCCCCTTGTTCTTTCAGCTGTTACAAATTACAAGGCACCTACACCTACGTGCTACAAATAAGAAAAGGCGTATTTCCAGCTTACCCACAAACTTCTGTGGGGTGGAGCTTTTACGCTTTCCCATGTTGCTTGTCAGCTTCTCTATAACAGCAGGTCTCTCAAAAGGCACCACAGAAATATTGTTGTCCATCACAGGCTCTTGCTCCTTACAATCTTCCATAGGAGGTACTACATGAAACCAAAAAATCGTATCAGACAGGTCTGGTCTACGCTTCACAGATGACACAAATCATTCGAGCCCTGTTGACTGCGCAACAAGTGCAACAAAGGATAAAGCGAGGTGCAAGAACCCACTGGGCATCGAGACAGCAATCACCTTCAAGCAGAGACACATTTACAAAACTCCTGGCTTTGGGACCACCTGATAGAGCAGAAGCCAAATCTTAAGCATTTATTAAAGGACTCGTTTTGTTCTGAATACTCAAGATCCTCAGTTTCTTTAGGTTATAATTCTTTGTGCACCCTCTTAACTTCATGCTTACCACATAATGTGCTTACCATTCATATTTTCCTTTCACAGAAACTATCCATTTCCTTAATTTAATATGTTATCCCTTCAAACACAGACCTAGCAACCTGTGAATGCAAGTCTGCATTTGTCTTTCCACTTTTTGGGATTAGCAGGGAGTGCTCCTGTGCCAACTACGTTAGGGGAATGCTCGTACCTCGTCTTTGAGACAATAATGAGAAATGAATGACCCCTTCCATCTTTACACTTTGTCACTTGTTGAGTTAGGGAATAAGGTGCTAGAGCACAAAAAGTACGAGAATTGCACGGGCTTCTGAGCAGTGTAGTGTCCAAACCATACAGGTGTTTGCCTCTTGCTGACATCTTTCTTCCCTAAATATCTACACAGTGCTTCTTTTTTGTTGAACATCCTCCTGTAATCACCAAGAAGGGCCAGTGGCACCATGCTGTGGATCAGGCTCAGAGAGCCCGAATCATTTGCAATACCTGTCCAGCATGATTCCATATGTAGCTCTGCTGTCATGAATTCAATACACGCCCTAACTGTCCTGCATTCCTCTTCAGAAGGTACCAAGAGAAACTTGAGAAGCATCAGCCACTAGTCCATGTGCTAATGGAACGACCGAGATGTAAAAAATTATAAGAATGGATGGCAGAGGAACAGAAATTGGGATAATCTTGCATAGAGTTCCTACCATCTCCAAACTGTGAGCTAATCATAGCATTCTCTGTATCAGATAAATCTTCCAGTGAGGTCACAAGTAGAATTCCAGAGGTAGCAGAGGGCTGAAACCCGTATCATCTTCTAGTCCTCCTCAGGCATCTCACTGTGGCAGCCTTTCATGTCACAGACACCCCAAGACTGTGCCATAACTGAACTTCACCATCCTACCTTCCTCCCATCTAGCTATACTACCTTCAGGATGCTACTATGGAATAATCACTCCCCTGCTCTTAAACACACAGCTGTTTGCCGGCACATAATGCATGAAAAATGGGGTGATAAAAGCCTTGTCTTTGCCTCCTTCCTAGTAAGGAAGAGCAAATACCAAGCAATTACAAAACAGAGTCTCTGCTCAGGTGAACTTCTCAATTCAGATGTTCGTAATAAGAAAACATAGCAATTTATTCATTTGATTCCATTTGTGCCTCTGCTGCCATGGAAAGATGAATACTTTGAGGCTTTAGAATCCGCCATACGCTATAAAAAAGCATCAGAGTAAATCATTTTATTTGTATAGGATGCTCCCCCTGAGAAACACAATGGTTTCTCATTTACAAGGTAGTCCTGCTGGCATCAGTGAAAGAGAGGAAGAAAGAGCATAAATATGAAATGAATCTAATGTTGCAACAGAATGGGATGCAGTGTTTGAGCGACCTAATTAACTCCCAGCGCAGACTGGGAGGTCTGGAATACTTTAGTAGCTCAGGCTGCATTTTCTAAGGTTATTTAAATACAGTGCTTGGTCAGGAGCTCTCTGCACTAGTTCTATGCAAACATTTATCGAGCAGATTTTGGAAGAAAGAGGTTATGTTTGTTGATTTTCACTGGGAACCGGTGCCTGACTCCTTTTGGCTTACCAGAAATCAGCATTCATGTGCACAAGCACAGACATGCACACATCGCTGCAACAGGCCAGCTTTGCACACAAGTGCCACTTCCAGAACTTCCAGCCGTTGGTGTACAGGACACACAGGGCTGCTGATGGGGACCCAGGGAGGTGCAGAGGGCTCTAAGTCCCTCCTAGGAAACCTTTCTAAAGCTACACTGGTTTTGGAGGGCTGTACTTGCACACAAAATCAATCCGGAGCTTCCTGATTGCTTTCACAGCCATCTGATTGAGCTCCAAATGTAGTGACATTCGTATGTCTTAGAACAATGAAGTAATAATTAAATAATTCTACTGTTGGGCATATGTGTGTAAAATTTCGTAGATAGAATCTGAAACCTTTCTTCCATGAAAAATGAATAGTGCTAAAAAGGACATCTGCTCTTCTCCAAGTCAGGAAAAAAATTCTGCTTGGACTCCTTTTTAAAGTAAATTATCACCCATAAAAGCATTTTCTTTCCTATCTTTCATGCTGCGAGCTCTTTCCCCCACCTCAAAACTCAACTCTATAATCCAGGGCATGGCTCTTTTGCAACAGAAATCACTGAATCATGCCAATGTTTGTGTCACAATGGGAGTAAGTTCCTGGAATCGGTTTTGTTATGTAGATTTCCTAGGAGAAGGAAGAAATGGAAAGAGCCTAGTTGCTGAAATTATTTAATTTGCATGCAAAACTGGACCAAACAGGTGAGGCAGCACATTTTAGAAAGCCAAAAAAGTTAAGCTTGAGATCACATTGTCAATTCTAGACACACTAATTTTCAGTTCAATTTAAAAATATACAAAATATACAAATACCCCAGTCTGCCTTTTATCTTTTTTTTTTTTTAGTAAAAACAAAATAAAAAAGGGGACAAGCAAGCTGACCACCACGCACACTCAATAGTTACCATAACTCAGCTGCTCCATTGCAGATGCCCATGTGTACACACAGACTCTGCAGTAAATGCGATTCCTTTTTTTCTTGTATTTCACTGTACCTCACTACCTTGATAGCAGGAGCTACAAAACAACAGCTGACGTGTTAGAACTAGCTTTGATATAGCAACTTGTTTTAGGCTGTGAACCCACAGTCTCGGGTCAGGGAGGCTTTTTAATTCTACAAGCTCACATTTTAGTAGGTTTGTGTTCAGGGGTATCCTCAATCGGCTGCCAGGGTGTGCTCCCCGGTTGCCCTTGCAAATGTGCACCACCTCTGACACCATCAACGTCCTGAGTTGCTGTTAACGTTCTTCCTAAGCCCACACTCTCAATACGTAAATGCGGATGGTCTTCAGAGCAAAGATGTTATTTTCCTGAAGATGCTGGACTTTCAATCACAGTGCTCAAAGCGGCTGTCTTTTAGCTTTTGCCTCTTAATTTGTAATAAACCACACATACTATTAAAAAAAAGTTTATGCTATTCCAGTGAGGAAAGAATAGGGGAAAAAGGAGTAGAAAATCTCCCCAGTACGTGTTTCTCTGACAAATGCTTTTGTGTGCAGACACCAGACACTGGGCTACGTCTCAGCTGGTATAAATTAGTATTATTCCATCAACCTCAATTTCCTCTCCTAAGCTCACAATATTGCTATTTTAAAAGTGTGTGTGCGCAGAAAACCGACAGAAAACATCCCCGTGGATGCTGGCGTGAAGGCTCCTGTGGGACTAGCATTTTAACCATGTTTTAGGCAACCCTGTAAGAGGGAAGGACATGAGGCCATGGTATGCTTTATGTGGCGCTGGCCTTTGAGCCTTGTACAGCCTCGGGCTATGCTGCTTTCTCCTTCTCCTCAAAAGACTATCCTCCGCTCCACTTTAAGAATTTCCCTAGAGTTTCTGGTTTGTAGAGGTGGAGAAGAACATACAACCTGGTGCAAAGCATAGCTAGCCTTCAACATATCTCCATGTTTGTTCCCACAAAGGTCATGTTCTTGGCAGTCAGCGACCGTCACTTTTGTCACCCCCAACACTCTGCTAGCTAGGAGACCACAGACTAATTTTTACCTCCAAAGCCAGCACTGCTGAGTCAAAAATTGCCAACAACAGTCATGGGAGCTCTCCTGCAGCAGCCGTGGTGCTGAGCAGGGAACAGGACCTAACTACAAGGAGAGGCAGCTCAGCAAACAACCTGCCCCCTGCAAGGGGATGGAGGGAGACCTGGAGGCTTGTACATTCCTACCCACACATGGAAGCTAGCCCTCCTTCTCCTCCTCTGCTTCCCCTTGTGGCTTTAGTCGGTGATCTAGACAATTGCAAGACAAAGAGATGAAATGAAAGGCCTCAGTGGGCCAAGGCAAAAGGACCCCGATAGATATCTGTAGCTTGCCGGCAAACTGAGTGACTTGAGCATAACGCTTGAAAAAAAACCCAAGCTCTCTAGGGGCTGCCTCCAGTTTTCTGGAACAATTAATCTCTGCAGAAATAATTTAGACTGCTGTTAAACACTGGCCATAGTGGTTGAGACCTACCATAGCCATCTGTGTCCTTAAAGCAGGATGCTGGTAGGGATGAGAAAATCCCCACCTCTATCTGCTCCATGCACAGTGGTGAAGTTGTGACCAGGAGTCACACCAAGATACACTCAGAGGCTTCAAAACACTCCACAGGAAAAAAATATTTTAAAAGTATTTGGAAAGTAAGGAAAGCTTAACCCCTATGTGATGATAAAAAAAAAACACCAAAAAACAAACAAAACAAACAAAAAAACCCACCGCAACTAGAATCTCTAAAGCATACGCTCACTTGTGCTTAGGAATATCCTTTCCACATGTGACATGGGAGAGAAGGAAAGTAATACATCTTTGAGGGTTAGATGGAAACCTAACTTTAAGCTGAGTAATCATTTGTACAGTTTTGTACAGTCTTCCCTGGTGTCTTTATAGTCCCAGGAGAAAGGACTTCGCTGCAGACCTCTCCAGGTCAGTGCTCATGACCCTCACTCCCGCGGTGTCATACATGGGTGTGACGCTGGGATGCGAGGTGAGCTTTCCTACTGGTCCCAGCTGCATTTGGAGCTGTCTGTCACTGCCTGTTCTTCCTATGCCCTCGCTGAACAGCTAAACAGAGACAGTGGATCAAATATCCCCTTAAAAAGTCACCAGGGGAGATGTAGACATATTTGCCCAGAGGACAGAGAGGCACTAGTTGAATTCAAAGTGCTATTTTAAGCTAATTTTGTTGAGAAAAGTGAAGTGACTATGTGAATGTTTCTATTTTAAGCCCAAGCGAAGTCAGACTGTAAATAAAAGAATTGTCCACATGAGGTTTGCACTGGTTTAACTTCAGCTGGTAGAAAAATCAATGCAAGGTCAACCATTCCAGCTTCTTTGGGTAGTCAAAGTTAAGGACTTACCCTTCTTGTCACAGCATTAAGCAGCTTAGAAAAAGCTTTGGATTTCCTCAGAAGTACACTAACAAAAAGAGTAAACCAAATTTTAATAAAGAAATATGGAACCCAGAAGTTGTGTGGGATTTGGGAAGATCCTCCACAGCATGACCTCTGAAACATTCTGGCTGCCTTAATCAGATCAGCCTACTGTTATCTCCCTAAGGAAAGGTTGATTGAACTCATCACCCTGCTGGTCAATAGGATGGGCACAGCCTTGTAGAGTGGAGAGCAACTATTTTATTGGGAATGGAGCTCATGGTTAAACTACCATCAGCTAAGGGCTCCACCTAACAGATGGAGCACTCAATGGGTGCCCGCAAACAGCAAAGCCTTGAGATCAGGCTTTCCATGGACTTTACAAGGGTGAAGTCAGGCGTAAAGGAGATAATCACTAACTCCTATGTCTTTGAAGTCATTCAATACATTTCAAAGGTTGATTTGAGTCTTCAGGGTGTCTACAAACACGATGATTACTTAATAGAGCTGCATGAACATTTTGGCAATATGGATTAAAATACATTTGGAATGGCTTCGTACAATTAAATTGTTCATAGAAAAGCAACTGGTTTTTTTTCCCACCAAAAGTTAGCCTGTATTAGCAATGCTGAACAGATTTTGTGGTTTTAGGAGTGACCTTTTAAAACTTTTACAGAATTCATTTCCAAGTGAAAAGTAAAATAGTAAAAATGAAAGAGGAAACATTCTTTCACCTTTTTATTTACCTACAATCTAACTTTCCCATATTCTTTGGTATAAAATCCAAATGGAAAACATATCATTATTCTATTTCCTGATTAGTAAGAAATTTTAAATACTTCAAATACCAAACATTTAAAGATAACTTTTAGGAGTTAGAAGACCTTCCGTTTTAGAGGAGTTTCCAAACTCCTAATTTTGAATGAAACTATCACAATTTTTGGATAGCTACTATTCAATATTTAGTGCTGGAGGCAATCCTAGCACCCTGCAGGCTGAGATGTTCTGCTCATTATCCATACTAATAGCTACAGAAAACTTTGAAAACAAATTCAGGGAGTTTGACATTTCTTGCTTTCAACAAGCTTTTTGGCAATCTTTGTCTCTATGTATATTAACGCATGCAGTGTTAGTTAACATATTAATACTAACACATGTAAATGCATATAAACATTTTTTTGGGGGGGAGAGGGTGTTATAATTACTTTCATCAACCCTGTTAAATTCCATTCTGCTCTGGAGATTTTTATATCTATCCCTCCCTTTTTGATAATATTACAGGGAGTAAAAATTATGATTTCTGAGTGTCTCCACCACGCTTATCTTCAGTCATTATCAGAAAGGAAGAGGAGGGGAATCATTTGTTTTTTACATGGCTTAGTTCATTTTTAAGGTGATTTTGCACAGGTGACTTTGCTTTATTTTCATGTCTAGTGTATTCATGCATACTAAAAAGTGAAGTACTACCTTGAAAAAAATAAATTGGCAAAACCAGTGCTGTCAAATTGGACTGAGTGAGGATTTTAGACCATCTTTCCTCCTCCTGTCTCTCTAAGTTTAAGCAATCTACAAGATGGAAGAGATGTAGAGCTGCAAGGAAGGAAGAAAAACAGATGGAAAAAAAACTGCGCAAGAGATGGTCGAAGTCCAAGAGACCTCAAAAAGCAGTTTCCACCCACCGTGGTGACTCATGACCTGCCCGGCAGCCTCCATACTGACATTCTGCAGATAATTGTGGCAGCGTTCCTTGTGCTCCTCCAGCGAACTGCGCTGCTTGTAGCTCCGTCCACAGTAATTGCACTTGTGAGGCTTCCCCACTGTGGAAAGAATGAGAGCATCAGGTCAGGTCCACTGCAACCCACTTCTGCTACCCCCTAAAAAATTACAAAAATAAAAAATAAAAATCACACCTTCGCAACAAACAGCTCTCGCAATGGAAAGACACCTAAGAAAGGTTGCTTGATGCCCAGACCCTGTTCCCAGCACCATTTTCCCACCGCACACACACCTCCTCCCACTCGCTGGGGACTTTACCCCATCCGTTTATCACACCAAGGCAGCACCGGCAATAGGAAAAAGAGGCGGACTTGCTGGTGGTAAAGCAAATAAACAGACGACAAGAGGGGAAAACAACCCAAACAGCTGAATAACACCCCAGTGCTGCCTGCACGTCACCGTGTCTCACGGGAAAAACTTCTGAGACATTTCACCCATGGCACGAACAGTTGCCTTTGTGAAAGCGAGCTGCCCCAGTGGCCTAATTCTGCTCCCAGCTGTGGGAAAACCCATTACGTGGCCCGGAGGAGTAGTTCTTCCATTGAGAAAACTCTGCCAAAATTACTAAGGGAAGGCTGGAAAATAAAAGGCAACAGAAAGTAGCTTTGCTAACAGCACTGTTACGTGCCAGAACTCAGTTGCCACCAGTAATTTACATAATATTAGAATATATATAAGCCACATACAATTAAAATCAAGCCAGGTGAACCTAAGACATAACTCCTTTTTTTTTCTTCTTTTTTTTTTCTCCCTCACTTGGCAGCGTTATGACCAAATGGCAAATGCTTCTTCATACACGCAAAACCTGGCACCAGTATATCCTTTCCATAGTATGTCATTAAAAAACCACAAAAATGGCCTAACCCCAGGTCAGAAAGCTAGCCAGAAGCACATTTTACCAAGCCATGCTAATAAAGGCTTTTAATATAATTCAAACTTGTAGAACACAGATGTTTATTTGCTAATAACTAAAGAGCTATTAAGTCAGACTTGCAAGCCTAGTAAAACACCATTAGCTGCAATTTTTAGACGTGGCTAAGGAGGTAGAGAAGGCTAAATTTCTTCCAGAGTTTTTGAAAATCTTTGGTAGGAATTTTAGTTTCTGGCCGAAGAAATGGAGAACATCCTCTGCTGGATAACGTACATGTTTCTGTTGGGTTTGTCCCAATACTGAACGCGCTTCACGGTCATTTACTTAATGAAATCCGACCCGTGCTAATTGCAGCCAAAATGCACCATCACCACTGAGATGGGAAACTGCGGGAGGACGCTTGTGGCCAGAAGAAGCTGGGCAGAGTGCTCCTCGTGGTGGGGCTGAAGCCCCAAACACAAAATACCCAGAGGCAGGGAAATTCTCCAGGGCAAGAGTATCAGGTACCACAGTGTGTGCCCCACAGCACCCATAGGATGGCAGAGGAAGAAGCCCGAGCCTCTGTTATCAGAGCTGGTCAAATGGTTTCAAATATTTTTGTCTCAGAAAAAAAGGGATTTGATGAAATGAACAAGCTTGTAGAAAGTTTCTGTTTTTCTCAAGCAATCTGCATGTGCAGGTCAGCGACATGACCACTGAGGAAAAAAAAAAAAGAAGCTGCTTTTAATAAGCATTCGAACTGTGGATTTATTTCTTTTTATTTAGAGCTAAGGTATATCCTGGAGAAAGCAGCATGTCTTAGACCAAACAGTTCTTGTGGTCTTTATTTCATTTTGCTCGCTAGCTGACACTGTTGCTGTAACTGGTGATGGAAACCTCAGTGGAGACTAAGTGTGAGGCTCATTATCATTCCCAGAGTAATTGCCCTCGATGAGAGCAATCTGGATTTAAACAAAAAACAGCCACCTTGTCCTGGAAGCACCTTTAGGAAAACACACTGGTGGTTCCTGAGGATGGGAAGACTTTTATCATCACCATGCTTCATCACACATCTAGACGGCATCTATGTCTGTCAGTCCGACACCTTCATTAGAAATTAACTCAGTGTCTAGTAAAAAAAATATTAAAAAATCCAATGCAATTGAAGAATTAAATTAACCGAGCTGAAGCGGGGTTGAACTAGCCCACTCAGTTTGGCTACACCAGGTTATTGAGCAACTTAGATAAGCTGTAAGACACAAAGGGATGGTTGCTTTCAGCTTATGATTAATTATACATATATTATCATATAGCACAGATAGACATTCTGCTACAAGCTCACAGTACAACAAAAAAAATGCAAAATTGATTCAACAATCAAAAAAAAGTTTGTATTACACCTCTTCAAAGGGTTGCTCCCTGCATCACAACAGTTTCAGAAACTATGAACGCACACCAAGGCCGAGCTCTGCCAATGACATCTGGGACAGCCAGCTACCCAAATTCCATCATCTCAAGATGATGAAAGCTAATGACAAAAGCACACTTTCTGTGGACAATACGGGATTTGAGGAATCTAACTCCTTAAGGAAAGAAATACTCCAGCACATACTCCTTCCTCTGTGGAGAAGATAAGAGAATAAACAAGTGACAAATGTTCGTTGTGTTGCCTCATACACAAACTGGAAGCTGCTCAGACACAACTGCGAAGAGCTAAGTTTGTGACTTCCAGTTGAGTAGCATCAAATACCTTTGGTTCATTGGATTCACCCAAACCCTTGGGTTAATTTCCAAATTCTGTCCCCCCTACTCCACAGATGCAATCGCATCATAAGCCCTACAGGTGTAAAATCTGACTTTATACTATAAGTCAAAAAAAGTGCCAGCGACTTGGGTTGCAGTGCAATTATCAGATCAGACCACAACCGAATCACTTCTGATAGCAGCAGATTGTGTCATCAGCAATCCTTACAGCCTGTTTAGTAGGAAGAGGTGCAGCTAGTCAAGGTAGCAATTGAAGTCTAGATTTTAGAAACCTTGTCATCGTGACAAATGTCAAGTCATGGAAATAGCTGCAAATTTCCCCTCATGCTCTCAAAGTAACAAATGACAAAAATTGTATATATATTTGTGGATGCAAACACTGCCAGTGGATGCGCATCTTTCCATATTTCATATTACCCAATGGAAAGCTGTAAAAGTGTATTAGAGGACTCGATACTGGTGACCTCCTCAACAGCACACACTGTTCCACAGAGTCAACCACTGCATGAAACCATGTGGCAGCCAAGAGAGATTCTAGCCTTTGCAAAATACTGTTTAGGAGGTAAATGTTAGGAGCCAAAATTTGCCTCCCAAACACATGGCTTGTGCAATTTGGCAATAACAGCCTTGGTCTATAGACCCTTGATTTGAAGGCAAAGAGCTCAGCAGTGCCTGCCAAACCCCTCTCCAAGCCCCAGCTAACGGCAGATATGTCCACCATGGAGCCATTTGCACTGTGAAGCCACTTAAAGTTTGGCTCAGCTTGCTTGGTGTGAAGCTGCATTGTTAGAGATGCTCGCTGAAGACCACAGTACACGGACACCACATTTGTTGCTGGATGTAACCATCGCAGTACCCAAGCAAAGTCAGTTTGGAAATCCCTGCTTCGGGGTAATTATTCCTTTAGCACCTTTTCAGGGTAAGCAAACAGATTAAAAATTACCATCACTCATTCTCACAGAAATGACACAACGCAGTGAATACAAACAAGTCTAAAATCTTGAGAAATCTTCCACCTGTTGTTGAACTAGGAAAGACCAGGGCACTGGGCAAAACCCAGCAGCCATACCTATGAACCAGCGAACTTGAACATAAACCCTTGCTATATTTCTTACTGAAATGTCAGAATTTCCATGCATTTCAGCTCAGATTCATGCAGCTGACAATGTGGCACAGAAAACCCACAGCAGTCTCAGCCTCAAATGGAAAATATTATGACAGTCACAGTGAAAAAGACATTTAAATTTGAAGTATGATTTTCACCATGAAAACAGGTAAACCACTCGTCAACATTCACAGAGTTTGCTTGTGAAATTAAAATGTTCGTGTGGAGAGAGGAGAGGGAAGAGGAGAAGAAGGAGGAGATAAAAAGCGAAGGGTTTCTGAGTTAGGAATACTTTGAGTCCTGTGGGTGAACTTTGACAGCTGATAAGCCTGCGTGCAGCGACAACGAGATGGTGTAACTCTAAGGTCAATATTCAAGACAGAAAGCAGACTTGGGCCTAGGGAAACTTCTTTTAAAGTCATAAAAAAAGGTCAGTGAAAGAGAAAGAGCCCAGAAGGCATTCACGCAGCATTTTGGTCTCAAAAGAGATGGGAGCACAGCAGAATGTGAAGTAAGGCAAAAGGAGGCAATGAGGCATCCCAGGTAATGCCTTGCCACAAGCACAGGACAACAGAATGGGTTAAGAGCAATGGTTCACTTCACCGAGTTAAAATCCTGCCACCATTAAGACCAATGACAAAACATGCCCTAATTCTAGCAGTCAGGATGAACTCCTCCCACATTCCCCTAGCTGGGGTCCCATGTTGTCCCCTACAGCAGTACAAAGCAGAACCCCTTCCCATCCGCCTGCCCAGGTCCTGAGTCCCTGCGCCAGCTCAGTTGCTAACGTGACCCGCTCAGGCAGGATGGGGCATTGCGATATACATCAGCCCAATCCAAGGACTAGAGACTTTGCATCAAGCTTTGTATCAGGCTTCTGTTATTTCTGCATTATTGCCTCAAAAGGGCCTTCATAGGGAAGCCAACCAAGATTTCTGAGCTAACTGGCCATCTGATGTAGCTGCTTTCGATCTGAGGAAGTCCCTCTGATAGCAGCACACTGAGCGTGACTTGTTTCTGTAGGATCTGAGCTCCCGCTCGGTCCCAAACACCCCAGAACTGGAGGAAACCCCAGTAACTCTCCTATTGAAGCTTTCTGAAGCAGCATCAGAAAAGTGAAAATGTTCTTTGAGGCTGATACTTCCAGCTATCAGTGAGGTTGCAGAATTGTCTGTCATAATCCTAACCAGTATTAATTCATTACTTCTTTCTCCACTAGAGCTGGAAGCCTCCTGGGAGACGGGAGCTGTTCTGCAGTTACACGGTGCCTACCACAGAGCCACTCTTTGCCTCACACAGGACGTATCACAGTAAGATCAGTTCTAACCCAGAGGTAGGAAATCTGATTAAGGTGCCGGGCTGGGACTGGGGAGCACAGGGTTCAACTCTTAGTTACGCTACAAATTTTGTGACTGCAGGCAAGTTGTTCTGATTTCCTGTGCTTCCATTATTCATCCGTAGGATTAAGCTAATAATTCCCTTCTTCACAGCATGTAAATGAATTAATGCACTTTGCGAGATGCACAGAGGCTAATTNCTGGGAGATTACACACACATATACACACGTGTTAATTGGTATATACCGGAGTTCAGGAATAACAGCAAGTCCCACAGCTAAGCTGAGATTGTCCAAGACAACCTGCAAGCAGAAGTCACAACAAGTAAACATCTAAAATAAGGTTCCAGGCTGCAAGAACACACAAACACAGAGTGGTGATGTGCAGCACCGAGTACCTCCACAGCTGCGTGCTCGACCTGCGATGTCTTAAAGCAGACTGATCTTCAGAAAGAACAAAGTATCTCATCACATGATGACATCTTTGACTTAATCTTGTAATGCTTGCCAGTCCAAGCGGAGGCAGCGACACCTGGGGTATGTTTCACGGGATGCAGCTATATCTCTGGACCTCGTGAGTTCTGATGTCTCCATTCCACAAGCATTTTACAGATTATCATATTCTGGGTCAAATATTGACATCATGTGATAAAGGAGAGGTTCACTAGATCATGCAGTAGAGAAGACCACATGCCTAGATCTGTGCTTAAAATAGTTTCTAAACACTGGACACCTCAAAAGGTTCACAAACCGAAATGCAGCACTACAAGAGGAGAAACCTACATATGCATCAGGCAACTAGTGCTTTCTTGAGAGAATAAAATAGAGCACCCGACTCACTGCATGACCTCGTGGTCTGATGCCTCTTCGTAAAGACTATTATCAAATACCTGTTGATATATCATCTGTGGCTGCTGAACATTTTGTGAGTCTCCCAGCAAAGGAAAAATGGCTCGTCCTGATGGCCGTTTGTACAGCGGCCATCAATGGCACATTATTTGCATCGACAACTACCGCATGCTATTACAGCAGCCCTACACAGCCAGCAGAGAAGCGTCACTGGACACTTGTGGTACGTCTGCACGCAATAAAACAACAGCAAAACATTGCACCTACATTCACTTTGTTTGCTAGGTGCACTTGCTTTTCCTATAAATATCTCTGGGGCACAAACCAACAGCTCGACACCTGCCATCTACCTGCCAGTTGTTTATGGTATGGTAAAATAAGTGGCTGAAATACTGTGCTAGTGTTCAGTCCCCCCTTGATTTTCGTGGTGAGCAGTATTAAATATCGGACATAAACTTTGAAGACTTCATCCAGGCTATGTTTTGGCTAGAATGAAGCACAAAAACATGCACATGCAGAAAACAAGTAAACTCGATCTCCAGAGGTCCCTTTCAACCCCTACCATTCTATGATTCTAAATGCATGAGTCGAGACAAACTTTGAAGCACCTATACCTTCTCCACTTATAAAAACGTGGCCAAATCTGGTGTAAATCAGCAAACATTAGCGTTCGTGTACAACAGCTGAGGGGTTGCACTCCTTATTTGTACCTTCGAGGCAGTTCTGTCTGCAGCCATTTACTGCTTGAGTAGCTCGTTATGGTTTATCTTGCAGCTACTGGTGGCTCTGCTATTCAATCTGATTCATCAGATTGTGTTTATTTATTAACTGATCTGCTGGATTTTACAGATAAAACCATGCTCCAATCTGCCACGAGTTATAAATAAGTAAGTGGCATTTTTGTGCCAGAGTTTAACAAACAAACAAACAGTTTCATTGGCACAGCCACAGAATGACTGACTGAAATCTCCCTAACGGTCAAGATACTTGCATGCAGACATGGTCTCTCAGCATTCATTAAAGAATCCATTAAAAACAGAAAAGCAAGAACGGCACACCCCATTTTCTTCCTTTGCAGCAGAACAGTTTGCTTTGTAGGTTTGCAGGTAGTATCTCTGTATTTGTGAGAAACGATGGAAAATGTACCTAAGTGAAACAGATTCACAGAACAGCAGGGGTAGGAAACTATGCAAATAAATCACATAATAAATGAAGGAAAACACCAATAAGGACACGAACATTGCCTTTAGTTCTGAAGAAGATTAAATTCACCATTACTTGCTCCAATTCCATATCCCAAGAAACATACGCTCCACCACAGAGAAGCTTTCATCATGTATTTCTCTTGGCTTACCTTTATTTCCTTCAATCCAAGAGTTTCCAAGCTGACCAAAGGCACCTGGCACTCATTTTTTAGTTTATATTAGTGACTAAGGAGCTTTCAATTCCCTCCCATATATATTTGCAAATTTCAAGTGCAAATCTTCTGCCCTTGCACTGAGGCCAGCTGAGCCAAGCGCAATCTCCTTGTCCTGTACCAACACATCCCAGTCCTTCAGGGACCCCTGGCACTGATGGGGTTCCCAGGGTTTTTATGTTGACTCTGAAATGGTTAAATACTATCAGAAAGGGACTCTGTTTAACCAGCACTCTGGTAGTGAGATAAACTAACAAAAACCAGGAAGTCCACAAAATAACTGGGTATTTTATCACCTGGCTGGCTTCAATGTTGCTCCAAGGCAGTGAGGTTTATGGTGACTGACTTTTACAGGGAGCGAGGCCCTGCAGCGATACCAGGAGGTGACTTGGGGAAGGAGCGTCCTCCCTGTGCTGCCTCCATATGACCTGGACGTGGGTGGGAACTGGCTTAAGACAGAAGTTAAACCTTAACTGTATGTACCGGCTCTGGACTTTCCACTCTGCTTCAGACCTTTAACATCACATTAAAGCTGATGTGATAAATGGAATGTTAATTGGTTCACATGACAAACCTTTCAAAAAGTGCTTGGTGGTTTCTCTTCATTTTAACCCTGCTCCAGCAACACAGCAAGGAGGAAAAATGAAGACACGTTTAGGTTGGCCTGTTGTTCTTCTCTGCCCTGTCCACCCTCCATCAGTGCCGCAGCTCAGCAGGGATTTAAGGAGATTTAATGAGCTCCACACATCATTGCAAGCCCAGCTTGGGCTGCAGGCAGCCAGGAGCAGCTTGCAGAGGCAGTGGCACAGGGTGTGGGTACCTCAGGGCAGATCAGGAATGCTGCTGGACAAACACTCCCTTGAGAAGCGTTTTTGTTTGTCCGGGGTAGGCTTTTTCCCCTCTGAGTAAAACAAGCATATATGTTGGGCCAGGTTCATATGTAGTATCACTGATAAGGAATACCCTGAAGTTGGTTCACAGCAGCTGTGAACAGTTGGTATTTACTCCACATGCTGTCCCTTTACACATCTTGCCAAAACCCTTCAGCATTCTAAAGCCAAAGGAATCTATGAGCTATCTGAAGGAAGAAGTGCCAAATATAGCGTCACCCGTTGTTTTATACTACGTAAACCAAGGGAGACAGACAGAATACATGACGTATAACTTCCACTATAGCACTAGATGAGTTTTCCTCTGCATAAAAATACTGAACAAGCCCTTCACTGTAGCTCATTTTTTCTCATCCCATGAGAAAAAACCTTTTAGCACCTGACACCTTTCGACTTTATATCTCATATTAGGAGGCACAAAGATCATGCTCCAGTTTCCCTTTATGTAAGTAAGGTTTCCCTTTCCTTGTCACTGTCAGAAACAAAGTTTTGGAAACAGATCATTAACAGCAAGCTGGCAGGAAGATAAGAGCAACAGAGGAGGCATAATATTGACAGCTTGTCTTCCCCACCACTGAAGTTGGGAGTTTTCACTTATTTTGATCAAGGCAGGCAGCAAAGGGAACTTTGCTTTCAAAACCAGGTCAGGCTGTGAAACTAATGGGCTCCTTTGGGACATGAGAATTTGTATTCATGCGTTCCCTGCCACCCAAGAAGTAGCATGGCCCATGCCTCAGTGTTACCCTGGTAAAGACCTGCTCTTCGGGCATGTGGTTTTGTCGTGTCTTGCGCAAGTGTCAAATTAGGCCAAAGAGGAAAAGAGCTGCCTGACTCCTTTAACCTGCGTAGGTTTCCTTTCTCCTCCGGCTGCTCTCTGCCTGACAGCACGTCTGTTCACCACCGACCTTACAGAGGAGCTCAAAATAAGCGTGGGACTTTTCTCAAGCAGAGCCAAGCTGTGCTGCAGACTTGAGAAAACCTCATATGCTGAAGGCTCCTCCAGGATGAGGCTTTTGGCGCCACTTTGCTGCTCCCAAATGCTCTTCCCAACACCCAGAGCATTTACTCCAGCTTCACCAAGGCAAATGAACCAGGACTGGGCAGATGTCTCCTTTGCCCACCATGCTCACCACCAACGCTTGTGTTCTTCACTGCTTTACCTTCAAAGTCAGCCACAGTATTTAGCAAGGAAAGGCAGGACAGTTTTGTATGTAAACAATTCTTAGCACAACAAAAATTAACAGTAAAGAGATCATTTAAAGGATGGTGGGATCCTTTAACTCTTGAGAGATAAATTCAGAATACTCAACATCATCTGTTCTAGCACAAACCCCTACATCAAGAGCCCATGCTTGATACAGGAGCTACATTTATCTGGGTAATAAAATCCGGCACCTACTGTTTGCCTCAATATCTTTCCTAGTTGTTTGTTGTTTGGGGTTTTTTTTAAAACAAACAAACACACACAAAAAATTACAGCAGTTCCAGAGCACTTCCTAAAGCCCAGGATTTTTTAGATTTGTTCAGTGGAGAGAATGAGGCAGGAGGGAGGGAGGAAGGAAGGGTAGACTTAGGGGGTTAGAATGTTTCTTTTTTGGAGCCATGAGTTTGCACTACAAGCCTTAGACGATTCAGAAACTGTTACCATGGCTTAAAGGAAGGCAGACAAAATGAAAGGAAATTAAATATGGGTGTGAAATTAAAGCAAAAGGAGGAAAAAGAAAAGAATAAAAGAAAAAACAACTGACTGGGATGAAAGTAAAGACAGAAAAGCTGGAGAACACAAATCAGAACTCTCTAAACATCCAGAAGTTCTTTAAAATGGATTCCTATAAAAACAGGGAACTTGGGAAACTCTGAATGAACTGCATTCCCCAAAGGAAAAAAAACCCAACAAGTAAGCAAAAATTGACGTTGTAGGTTCTCCTATGCTATTAAAAAGTGGGAGGTCTGAATCAAGAACTAAAGAGTGTAAAACTTGTCATTTCTCAATGCCTGGGAGAAGAAAAACCTCTTTTACTCACTTTCTTACATCTATTTTCTTTTTCTTTGTGTGTGGATGGTCTTGTAACTGAGTCAGCAGACAGGGATTTGGGACACCTGGGGCCATTCCTATTAGTGACACTGATGACTTTGACAAGTCCATTTTTGCAGATACTCAAAGTTCAACCTCTTCAGAAGGTGTCTGGGTATTAAGCCTCGCTGTCAGGTTGTCTTGGGCTGGAACCATCTGAGAAATGACTGTTTCACTCTGGGTTATATATTACCCCAGACAAAAAGGTCTTTTCCCTTCTCTTCCCCAACGGTGTGATCCCATGGAACGGACTGTACGCCAGCCAGGTCAGCCTCACACTGCTTGAGGCAGCAATCTCATGCATCTCAACCAAAACTGTACTCGTGGTGTCCTGAAGCTGGCTCATTATAAGCCCTTCGGATGAACTCTGCTCATAGAAGACTAATGATATGAATGTAATGGAGACATTTTTCACAATATGGCTAACGTGGACACTTTGCTGTGGCACGTAAAAGCCAAACCAAGCACTTTTCCTGGTGGATGACCTATTCTTTGAAACTGAGCAGCTTCATTCCAACAAAGCACACCAAAAATCAATCCTTTGATGCTGCTCAATGGAAAGGTAGCGATGGATCTTGGGACAGACTGATCCTACAGTGCTACCAGTGCCTATGGTTTCACCCTACCTCAGATATGATATACTGTATGCTTTCCTTCATTTCTAGCTCCTGGAGGCAGCTGACCAAAGAGAAATGATGGCCTGCACATTTCCTCACTCATGAAATAGATATAATAAGATAAATAAAAAGGTCAATTTATCACCTTCCATTCTCCTCATTTGACAGCATCTGTGATCTGGGGGATCCAAATTCATTATTTTTTAATTTCTGGGGTTAGAAATACATTGATAGCATAAACTCTGAGGAATCATGCCAATATCAACGGAGTTTCTTCAGTTTAGTACAGCTACCATTGATATCAAAAGCTCAGTCATGTTGTTCAAAATGATCCACCTATTTTCCTATTGGAAATTTTCCACACTCCTCTTTTTAAAATCCACATGGCTTTTCTCCCTAAATGTGCTCATATTCATGCCTTAAATCATTTTGCTGCATTTTATAGGACGAAAACAGATATTATTTATGAATCACGGAATAAAGTGCCTCCTACAAAAGACATCACTCCTTTAGGAGCCCATTGCAAACACCACGTTCACTATGCATTTAATTTTCATTTCCAGTATGTGCTCTGTACCCAGCACATTGCCCATATTGTTTTTTTTGTTTTCATAACCTATTCCTGACACCTCAGAAGAACTGGGAGTGCTCCTTCAGGATTTGGCAAGAAGGAACAGGTTGTGGACAAGCAGGTTTCTCTGACTCACCTACACGGATCAACAAGGAAAAATAAAAGGGAGAGGGTGGAGTTTGCAAAGGGGGAAAAAAAAAAAGTGA
>WEIS01003807.1:4337-23019 GCA_013389965.1 Todus mexicanus | reverse complement strand
CACTACACTTTTGCTTACTTTCTCCAAGTCTACAAAGGAAGACAGGAGGAGACCTGGTGCCCTGAATGGCTTCAGGCAATCTGAGCCCATGAGCTAATGACCAGAGTTAAGCAGAGACGACAGGAGAATATTGTTTCCAAGTGTATTATCCCCAAATATGGGCACATGTAAATGGTTTTGTGCCTGTTGAGGAGCTGCCTGTCTGGTGTTACTGTACCTGAACCATAGAAGAGAAGCAAGAATATGGGCATTTGATGCAAAGGACCTAGTGTGCTATACATTTACTGCTTAGTCTAATCCAATATAATACTTTCCTACACCTATATCGTGGCAGTACAAAATGCTTGTGATGCATTGTAGGATTTAGCAATGGAAAAATAGTTATAGGTGGTTTTATTCAGTGTTAAGTTTTTACAGGTTCCGTGGGTTACCTAAGTGTTATTCAGTAGTAACATGTTACAGATTCATCTCTTTGTAACACAGTTTGGAATTCTTCATTTGGAGGTCATCTAAGTCTGCAGAAAATGTCTGTGGTTCTCATTTTCAGGCACTAGTGCAGATGTTATTGCTGGCCCAAGTTTAATCTTCTGCTTCCCTGAAATAAGCTTTGGGCTTTCATGGGTCCATCTCTAGAAAAATAACTTAAGATATAGGAATCCTTAAGCACTGAAACTTTAAACACTGAGGTCACTGGGACAATCTGTGTGTCTATGCATGCTTTGCTTGACAAGGGTCATAGGCAGCAAGCAAGCCCAGTCAGTATAGATTATCTCTTCATCTTTCTCATTGACTAACTCCTAACCTGATTGCCTACTGGCTTTGCAAATGATGCAGTTATCTTGGATTAGGTATAAGAAAGGGGTATAACGAAGACTCAAATAGGTTTTCCTCTTGTAATACACTCATTGTTATTTTAAACATTGCTGCAGCAGTGGCAGGATGCTGATGCACTGAAATGTTCGAGGCAATTTTTTTTCCTCCATCATGTATTTAACTTACCTGCATGGCATCACTGAACAGAAAGTGCCTCTGAGCATGCAGGATAAACAAAGAGCAAGCAGACCTATTTTTAGTCTTAATTTGGCTGCCTGTTTCCTAGGCTTATTCTGCGATTGAATGATATTATTATTATCATCATTATTATTATTATTTATTAGAATATTAATTAACAACCATATATTTTCTGGAGATTTGTTTCCTCTTCAGATGAAAACGCTGTATGCTCCCTTTTTCTCTTAATGTATAAACCATTTGCTACATGTTTACAAAATGATATCAAGTGTAAATCTAGTCCTGATAAGCAACCCTGACAAGGAAATAACTTAGCATTCAGTGTTCATAAGAAGGGAGGGTGGGAGAGAAAGAGAGAGAAGGAAAGGGAGAGAAAGGGTAAGATCTCAAATGAAATCAGCACAATGTGCTCCTTTAGGATTGGTTCTAGAGCAGATAAGCTTTCTATTCCTCCATAAACAGGTCAAAGGGTCTCAGCATCAAAACTGTATTTACCAAAGTTTTCTGTCATTTGATGAATTGATCACACATATAGTAAACAAACCTTTGTAAATATGAAACCAGATTAGCATTTTCAGGTTTTTCAAATGCAGCATTCCCTTTAAAATGCTTGGGCATTTTTCTTAGACATTTAAATCCTATGCAAATAGTTACAGCAAATATATGAATCAGAAAAATGCACTTCCAACTGCAGTGACCACTCCTTTCTGTATCTCCTTTTATTTGAAAATAGGCAAACACAGCACTGAGTTACTTCTATTTGCTTTTTCTGTTGAATATTTTTAATGGTTTGTACTGACGGAGGAAAAACCTGATGTTTAGTTAAAGTTGATACAACCCACAAGTGGACATGTCAAAACAAGCTATAGAAAGTTACTTTTGATGTGTTTTATTGAGATATCTATGGTACTTTCCAATTACTTTATGCCAAAAAAGGTAGCTCTACTCAAAAATTATTTCTTTTGAAAACCACAAATACAACTTGTCAGCCTTTTGAATGTGCTTCAGTAAATTTAAAGGGATCCTTCTTAAAGTAGCAATTTTCTGCTGCTAGAAAAAAAAATAAAAAGGCGAGTAATACAATAAAATCGTCTCAAAAATCTTTACATGAAGTACATAATTTTATTAAGGTGATGATATCAGGTCACTGTTGCTCTGTGAGTGTGCATACATTTGTTTTTACAGTCTTCTGTAACTGCATGTGCAGGAGTTAAAAGGTAACCGTGCAGAGAGCCAAGTTATTAGCTCTGTGATTGTTCGTGCTCTGAGCCAAAAGTACGGAATATTTGATGACAGTCGAGTGTCCTTTCTATTTTAGAATTCTTCCTCTTACTGCAGAGAAGCAATCCGACCTGAAATTTTCCAGGATTTTCTGTTCCCTCTTGTTTTATTCAGACCTTAAAACTGTTACTGAGAAAAAAAGAAAAAAAAAAAAAAAAGAAAACTCATTCTTTTTCCGTACACAGAGATATGGTTTTCCCCACCTTAAACATACATGATTTGAGTTCAAAGGCTCAGCTTCCTGAGTGATAGTGAAGGTCTGTTGTTTAGCCAAAGGATCAAGAGGATACTGGGCTCTGAGATGTCAGAAAGCATGTCTAGGCAGGGGTGGGAGGTTTCTTAGTGGAGGTGGGAGGGATGGTAACCTTGATACTTAAATGTCCTGTCTCAGCCATGGCTGCTACAAGCACTGGGTAACAAAATGGGAAGAAAAAGCCTAATAAAATGGCCTGCCACTTTTACAGCTGGAAAACACGTGATGCTGGGTGCCCGTGCATTCTGCTCCTACCATGGTGGAAATCTGTCAGCGTTGCTTGCCAGGACCCTGCCCCTTGAGGAACCACAACCAGAGACACCAGGAACCTTGGGAGACCCGCTCTCTGAGATGCTGATGGTTGGAATGAACACATGTGGCCCTTCTTAGTACCACTGGGGACATCCACAGCAGGTGACACCAGGGTTGAAAGAGAAACCAAAGATGATTCCTGAGGAAGAGTTGGACATCACCAGCTGTCCAGGAATATCAGCCACAGCATAGAATAGAATCGAATCGAACNGGCTAAGATGCAGTTGGCCTTCGTGCCCCCTGGGCACAGCTGGCTCATGTTCAGCCGGCTGTCAACCAGCACTGCCAGGTCCCTCTCTGCCGGGTTGCTCTCCAGCCACTCATCCCCCAGTCTGTAGCGATACATGGGGTTGTTGTGGCCAGTGTGGGTGCATTCTCAGACTGAAAAAAGAGAAGCTGTTTTAAGACTGAGAGCTTCCATGGAAAGCTCTGTAGTCCCTGAGATGTAGATTTCTCCAACCTGAAACACCAAATCTTTCTGAAAAACATGGATCTCTAAAAGCCCTCTCACTACTCAGGAGCTCTTGCCCAAGTGAATGGGAGACACTGGGACCTGGTTATCCTACAAAAATTCATGAATGGAGTTGGACAAAGAATTTATGGTTATTCTTAGAGAGGCATGCAAGTGTCAGTCTAGGAAAAACTTCCCTAGTTTGCTCAGGGCTGAGAGTCCTGAGCTGAAGCTCTAATTCTGCCACCCTGGCATTACACTCTTAGGGTAGCTTTTCTGTATCATATTTGTCCTCACTACTTGTTTCAGAGAGTGACCCACATTCCTGATGCTGAATGGGTAGGTAGGCTTGTGTCTATGCCTACCTGAAGCAGACCCTGACACGAATAATCCCTCTGTACTGGGGGTTTCCTGACAGAGAAACACAGCCAGGGTAGAGCTGAGGTGCGTATACCCATAGTCATGATGGGAGGGAATGAGGATCCTGGAACACATCACAGAGTGATAAAGATTCTCCAGAAGAAGGCCAGTGGACATGGAACCATACAAACCTATTATAGATTGTCTGTATCCTGAAGAGCTTCCTTCTGAAAGAGATAGGAGTCAAGGAGAAGTGACTACTTGAAGGTGCAAATTAGCTCCATTAAGCTTTCTATCTCTTTGCTGCTTATGCCCAACCATATTCTGTATTTGTCAGATTCCCAGTCTGCATTGGATTGGCGCTTTCTGGAAAACGCAAAACTCCCCCTGTGAGTGCCCTCTGAAAACATGCAGACTTCTAAGGTTCTGTATCTATATATATGCGTGTGTCCTTGAGTGATGAGCCCTGCCTTGAAAAGAACTGGAAACAGCTAAAACATAAAATACATCATAATAGGGCAGGATGGAGAAAAATTAGAAGAGGAAAAACTGCAGATGACATTAATTTGTACAAAATGTTTACATGTGTTTTGATAAAACTATTGCCATAATATAATGCAACCTCTGGTAACTTAGCTTTTAGTGCACTATGGTGTTGTCATTTTTGCTGTTTTCATTGCCGGTTTACTCTTTTATTAGCTTATTTGTGTTTTATCTTTTGATAGATGTCAGTAGCTTTTCCCCCTCTAGTGCATCTGAGCCTCTTGAAGAATAAATCTGCTGGTTTAGTAGATAGAGATATTATGATAGGATTAAGAGCACTCTTTTCCCCTTAATACAATAATTCATTAAAATACTTTTTCATTAAATTACAAAGTGCACATTGCTGACCTTTATCATTTGTTCCTTTTGGTATCTGCCACTGAAGTCTTTATTGATTCTGTTATTAAAATGTGTTCACAAAGAAGGTGGTGGTGGGTTATACTGTAAAAGTGGCGTTAGAACAACACAAACATCTTAAGAAGAACTTAAATCTTCATAAATGAATCTGTATATGACATTATGACGACAGAAAAGTGAAACAACCTCAAACATATTCTTAAATAAGAGCACTCAAGACTTTATATCAATATCTGAGCAAAAAGGGTTTGAAAAACACTAATAGATGTAGTATTTCCTGCAATGAATTATGCCTGTTACCTTCTGTGTGTAAGGACTTTGTCTAGTATTAAGTATTAGCAGGATTTGGACTAACCTGGTTCTTCATGGTAGAAAAACATGCTTGCTGCAAGCCATTAGCTGTCAAAAATGAGCAACCTGCCAGTTTACGGGTGAGGTTTGGCTCTTCTGTGCAACCAGGAATTCAGAGGACATTGCTATTTTTTGACAGTGGAAAGACCAGATCAGGTTTTAACTTGACTGCAAATTAAGAGCTCACTGGGCATAAGAAGAATACTCCTGCAAAGAGCAAAGAGGCTGAGCAAGAAGAAGCGTGTACCTGATCTTGCAGGGAGCCTATTAATGGAGTTATTAAAAAAAAGTTATGTTCTGCTATTGGTGAATATGTTGCCCATGACTCATGGGCTGTATCACTATAGCATGTAGTTCTCTGCCCACTGCCAGCTTAGCCTGTGAGCTTGACTTCTGTGCAAGTGTTTAGCTTCCATTTAAAAATCAGCCTGTCTGCCCAGTTACTCTGTCTGCGTGCAATTATCCCCTGGCCAACCTGCATGGCCTTGGGGTAGCCAGGAGATAATTTACCCCTATCCCTGCTACTATGCAGTCTCATAGTCGACACAGTACGTAGATCCAGCTGTTAAAACCAGCTGTTGAAAATCACCTCTGATGCCTCCAGATCCCCAAGATATTGACTCCTTTTCTGGGAGTCATGCCACAGGGCTTGGCTCTGCCAGTGTTTCCTCCTTCTTGACTGTTTTCTCCAGCTCAGAGCTGGAAATCCCCACTCAGTTCCCCTCTCCCCCAGCCCACGCCCCCAGGGGTAGCATGTGCCCATCTACCCTGGGTGATACCTTCCACCTGACATTGGTTTCAGTGTGTTCCACACTTCCTGTGCAGATGAGACTCATGTGTGTTTACTTTGTGTGTGTGTGGTTGTGGAGGATGGATCCATCCTTCAGAAGGAAGTGTGGGTGAACCGGACTGGCCTGAAACTGCAGCAACATGGATTTCATTAGACCTGAAGTCCTTACATCTGCTTATTCTCTATTGTCTTCCATCTGTTTTGTTCATCAACTGGTTTTCTGGACAGTGAGAAGGTCAGAGGCCCTTCCTGAACTCCACATCTTTATGCATATCCATCTGTTATTGTTACAGTCATACAACTCACTTCCAATAAAGCTTGCCCCTTATGCTTGAGTATGGCCAGCATGAAATGTTGAGAATCTGTGAAGCTACCAATAAACGGTAAGATTTAACTTTATCAAGCATCCATTCAGGTAATTTTATTTGCCGAATAGTTTCAAAGTGTTTGAGAAACATTCCGATCATGATTCCTATATTGATCCTCAAGTCTTAAGGGCTAAAGACTGTTATAGAAAGAGAAAATGGATATTTTGGAACAGACTCATTATTCCAAGAGGGTAAGGGTTTAGAAAGTCACCAGTGACTATGAGATGTGAAACAAAATACAAAATCATGTGGATTCTGATATGTGGTAGCAAAACATCAAAGCAAGTTAACCAGAACAAGAGTTCTTTACTTGTTGAATCTCTTCAAGCATAAGACAAGAACTGATAAAATTGATATTTTTTTCCAGAAATATTAAAAAATATATTTTTTAATACAGAAGAATTACATTCTTTTGACTATTAGATTTTTAAACCCTAAGTAAAAAAAAAGTAACCCAAACAAACAACAAACTAAAACAAACCTAAAACAAACTTAAAAACCAGAAAAGTTGAGTTAAACTTTCAAAATGCAGACAAAATGTTTGTTTGATGGAAAGTGCCTTTGATCAAAAATGTTTAGGGAAGCTTTGTTCCACCTGGTAGCCAAGTAAAGCAGCCGTGTATTTGTTATTCCTGTTATGCTTCACAAGCCATACCGGGCCTTATTGTTGTCTACATATGGTGTAAGCACACCTGTATATGTAAAATTCTAGATAGTGTATTAAAGCACTTGTGAAATGTTGCTGGTGATTGGGCATATGCAGAATAGATTGGATATATGGAGAGTGCTGATCATTATAATAATCTCCACATACTCATGCCTGCATTCCTTTTATTATACTTTCTTTCAAGTTTCACTATTTTCCAAAGATGTAAAGATAAGAACTGAGAAAATATGAACTGTCTGCCTATATTTATCTATGGAACCATGTCGTATTTGCGTTTTCTGCTGGAGTGTAGGACCAGATGTGGAACATTGGCACCAACTGCAATTCTGTAAGTTTTAAACCTTTCAATTTTACTTTTACCAAGTAGTCTTCCTCTGAGCTACTTGTCTGAAAAAGAGCAGAGACAATACGGGAGAGGAAAAAAAGCCTGTTCATCTTCACCCTTGCTGAGGGTTACTGCACCTGTGTACAAGGAAAGCCAGTAGCACAGGCAAGAACCTCAATGCTCCCAAACTCGATTGCTTAACAGAGTTGGTGGTTATGGGAGGCCACAGACATGCTCTGTTGCAAGACTCACTTTCCTTCCAAAGCCTCCCTGCTGGTAATCATAGAATCATGGAATGTTTTGGGTTGGAAGGTACCTTTAAAGGTCATCTAGGTCAATCTACTACAGCGGATGGAAAAAGAGATTTAAAAATTGTCTGCTTGAGACAATATGATGAAAAATGGTCAGCTTTTACATATCTTTACTTAAAAAGGAAATTTGGATGAAAAGAATGAAATTGGTGATAGGGGAGGACAGAGAAGTGTCTAAATATTTCCCCAATCATTTTACATGCAGTGGAGTGAAGCATGGGAGAGGGCCCATACATGGTTCTGTGCTCTACCATGCCCCATGGGGTTGCAAAAATGGGAGAACTAGCTATAGGGTCAGTCAACAGACTGCTGGCCACCTCTAGTGGTTGCTGGGAGTTGCAGGTAATACATACTTTCTAGAAACATGCTCTTGATATGTCTGAAGGCATTTGGCATTGACTGTTTTACTCTCTGAAATCTGGGAAAGATCCAACTTGCTTTGCTGAGAGAGGATTCAGCAGTGCTACTTCTGAGCTGGGGCAGTCCCTTGCTTGGGTTTCTCCTCAGCCAAGAGGAGAAACAGCCATTAAAGTTAGAGCACTCATGAGTTTTATGGAAATAAGAATAAATTCTCTAGCAAGAAGGAGAAGTGTGCCATTTCCACCCCTTGTGTTGCTCTTGGTGGGAACCCTACAAACAGCCTGCAGTATGGGAACTGAAAGGTGGACAGACATTTGGAGACATGTACAATAACGGAAAGCATTAATATAAGAGATTCTACCAGAGTTCATCAACAAGACTGACTGCACTTAAAAGAAAAAAAAAGAAAGACAAAAGAAGGTGAAAAGAAAATGAGTCCATTCCCAGTTGATGGGAAAGCAGGATGGCCTGAAAGGAATTGTCAACTTTCGTGAGAAAGAGCTGCACACAAGAAAAATGTAACTTTAAAATACACAACCACATGATGTCGGGTATGCTTAATGGAGGGAAGGACTATATTAATCTGTTTGAATTGCTAATTGGGGATTTAGTTGGCTAGATTGGGGGTTATAAGATTAAGGCTTTTATTCTGTGTTTTTGTTCTTTTCCAAAGGTAGGAATCCTCTATAGATCCCCGCTCTTGGGAATCTAATGCCCTCAAATGCACAACTCGGCAGCCGACGAGCAAGCTGATAAAGCATTCCTTGCAGATACTTAATGGGTACATTCTGTATCTCCGTCTGCATCTTTCTGTCTGCTTATCTTTTTCTTCCCCCTTAGCACGCTTGGAGGAAGGTAAGCAAACTAAAAACAAACTAAAAGAACTACCTCTTCCCTTTGTGTTTATAGTTGCTTTTCCAGAGGTAATTTCTATTTATGGAAATAACGCCCTAAATTTACCCTGTTTCAAGGGTTAAGATCCCTATTTTATTTCAAATTGTCTTATTTAAATAGGACAAACTGGACTGTATACATTTTGCATTACAGCTGTACATCAAAATACTCTGGGCTCCTCGGAGGGTGAGGCAGCTTTGTGCAAGCCAGGTCTGCCATGGCAGGATGCTTCTCGTGTTGCCAGATCAGTGCCATCACTTGCTGCGCTCCTTCGTTGGGCACAGATACCAGAGCTCACTGGAGAAAGTACAACATACATTACCCTCCAAAACCTACAAGTCCTCACCATAATCGTTGCAGTACAATAACTGAAATAAGAGGATGTGGAGTAAAGGAGAGCCTTTATTTTTTTAAGATAGCAAGGGGCAGGTTTTTTGTGAGATTGTTTATTTTTTGCAAAGAGAAGTTAGTGAGGTTGTGTTATTTGCAGAGCTCTAGTGGAGAGCTATGACATTTTGAAATCATTGACTCATTCCTTAGAGAGATAAATACAGTAAAAAATGCATTTTAAAAGACATATACAATAAAAATGTATTATGCAGTAAAGTAAGTTATAAAGTATATGGAGAAACCCTCTTCAGAAATCTTGTTGCAATAATCATCTGTATTTCCCCAAAATTCAAGGAAACACATCATCCCAATTGCTTTTGTAACAGAAACAGATAAGACATTTTTTTATCACTCTAGGGAAACCACTGTAAATTCTGTGTTTGCTGAAAATGTGGTAACTGGTCTCAACCGGAAGGTGAAAACCAAATTCTTCAGGCAGTTTATTATTTACTCTTGCAGTGGGTTTCTTTGCTGGGCACAAATAACTGCCAACCTCACTTGTATCTTGCTGCTTCTGTACTTAAATTCCTCAGGTTTTACAAATGTTTAAAACACCGTGACCATTCTTTGAGTGGTAGAGTACAGCTGACTCCCAAATTGCACACATTTTGCACCTGTAAGAATGGCAGTTTATGGTGCAACTGTAATGATGAACTGAATTTGTTAACAAAGCTAGGTCTCATATTTTCCTGTGGGATCCAAAAATCTTAATTCTCTTTTGTGTAGACATATTCCTACCCCAATTAGAGCCTTAAGCCAGAAAAGGACAAGAAACACTCTGGGATGCACCAGCTTTGATAGTAGATCAGGGACCCGGCAGGTCATGGCAACCTGCCCACTTTTAATGGGATAAATCTCATAGGAAATTTTGCGTAAAATTCATTGTCAAAACAGTGCCAAGTCAAATCCTTCAGTTATAACAAAAGAACCAAATTATGGCTCTGCAGGGAGCTGAGAGCACTATAGATGCTGCTGTGTGGCTAGAAGTACCACAAGATGAGGTGAAAAGCTGAGAGGGCTATTTTGGAGAAATTATCCTTTAAAATGTTGTGCATAATACAGCAGTGGAGAGAACTCAAGGAAGTTTGGGGCATGAAGAGTAACAATAGATGAAGCTGATCAACAGTTCCAGAAATGGGAATGGCAAGAGGAGTATTCCTGGGTGCGAAAGAGTCTCAAGTACAGTTGCTGTTCAGGGGTTTTGGATTTAGAAGCTTTAATAAGTTACGGCTCAGGTGACCTCCGTTTGCAGTACACTTTATCTCCACAATGTCTCCACCTTGTTGGGATGGAGTTTGTTCTTCTTGAAGACCGAAAGAAGAATTGCCACATTTCTATTCAACCAAATGAGCTGTATTGGAGAGAATCAAACTGCTACTCGTGGAAGACACTTGTCTTCACCGATACAAATTTTAAAGCGTCTTAGAGAATTCACTCATCACCCTACATCTGTCCCCTTGTCAGTTGGTCTTGATCAGTATTTCTCGGTTCCTTTGTAGAGATTTAAAAGCTTCCCATTCTTCCTTTGAAATGTGGGAATAAATCGCATATTGGGTTTTGCAAAGTGAGTGAACGGCCCCTTTCAACTAGTCAGCAAAAAGTTTCAATAGAGGAATTAAGGCCGATGGAGAAGGAAATGTGATTCTGGGCTTAAAAGTTGTTTTTGGTGCAGACTTCTAGAAACCTAGTGCACACATTCATTGTGTGAGTAATAATGGAAAAGAAATGTCTTAAACAAATATCTTTTGTAGGATAAGTTTAATGCCACAATCATATTACTTGGGTTGACTGCAGAAATGAGAATGCAAATGATAAATCTTTCCCAACAACACTAATCTGAGAGGATATCTCTGGGAAGAATAGCATCTGAAATATTGTACACAATGAAATATTGTGTCGTTCTCTACCCCCAAGGTTGAGGTCTTCTTCCCCTCTTCAGGGAAGTGCCACTAGTCGGATTACAGTGCAATCATTACAACTAAAGATGGGAAAAGCTATTGGGCCATTTAATCTCTTCCCCTGCCAGTAGAGGATTACTCCTGAAGCATGTTCTTCAATACCTCGTCCAGTTCTGTGTGACTGGAGCAATAGGCTTCCATCATTTTTTAGGGAGATTATCTTTTAGATAAGACCCGTACGACCTATGTCCTAACTACTCTGCACAAATCCTCAGAGCTGGATTCCTCAAAGTTAGGCTTAAATACAGCTGCGTGCATGCATTTGCCTGTACTTATTTTTAAAATCAAATTGAGGGCTGGCACGGTGATTTTGACTAGAGTTGTTAACAGTTCTTTGGCCAAAATTCCCTTCACTTCCATATCTGTATTACATGTAAAGGAAGTATTTGGCCATTTGCTTTCAAATCACGAGTAAGTACATATTGGAGGCTCTGCAAGTTTTTAATTTGTAAAGAACTTCAGAATCTTTAAAAATCCAATCATCCATGAATGGAATAGTTTGACTAAAAATTTCTCTGCATTTCATCTGGCATAATTTGCTCTTTTAAAGAGCCTTGGATAAATAAAGACTTATTTATTGATTGATTGATTGCTTTTTTATTATTCTGTCTATGTTGAGATTTTTTTGTGTTGAGAGTTGTTCTATTATTTTGCCAGGGGCTCACATTCTGCTTACCTAATTATAATTGTGAGGTTATGGCTATTTTAAATATAAAGCTTGGTAAGGCATTTTGTTTTCCTATTCATTTACTGCATTTCCTCCATTTTATTATTACTAATGTACATATTATTACTAGTCTCCATACTCTCGTGTGTATGCAGGAATACATATAGGACCAGCAACATCCTAACTTCTCTACTTTGTTTTAGAGCAAATGCCCAGAGAACTCCAATTCTGCAAACATTAACAGCTTGCTTTAATATGAACAGAAGGGGAATAACATCAGTAATATACTACACAATGAAATAACGGTTCCTTTCTCCCTTAGTGAAGACAGGTCAGGTCTTCCTCTGTTCCTCAGGCAATGGAATAGTCAGATTATTAGTGAATTCTAATAAAGAAAACAGGGGGAAAAATTAATTTAAGTATGAACTGTCATGTATTTAAGCTTGTAGGCATGCAGGATCAAGATGTAAATTGATACTATACTGTTGAAGATTTGATGAAAGAAAATGTGTTAAATACTCAGATTTAAGAGGAATCTTTTTATATGATCATGTTTTTGCATCTGATGTTGATATTTATTAGAAAAAGAGAACTGGGCCTTTTTACTCTTATAATAGAAATTATATTTAAAGGAAGATTCAAAGGGAGAAATGAAATAGGATGTGATTTAGGTTGTTCAGAAAGTTTCAGACGGACACGCTGCCAGAGAAGAAGGTCATATGGGATCATAGTTGAAGGATGTCAACAAATTGTGATGTTCTTGCATGTTGAGCAGCCAGAGTTTTGTAACATGGAGCAAAAAGGATGAAAAATGCAAGGTCTGTAGCAAGTCAATTGAACAAATTATTTCCTCTTTCTTTCTCAAGTGGAAAAGAAAACCATACGTGAGGATGAAAGTGATTATGAGTCTTCTCTAATCATTAGTTAAGGTGAATATAGTTTATTCATGCTGATTCTGGCTTATTAGTTCATTTCTTTGACATTGTATAATGTTGATGAGCTTTCTCAGATAATTCAATTGTTTACAATTCTTCATCTAAATCTTCAATAATTTTTTGTCAATAAACATATGGAAAAAAGTCTAAATTACTTTTCACAGCTTTTCATTGTTAAACATCTGTTTATTTAATACAAGCTTAGATATTAAAATGGAGTCCAAGGTGTATCTGTGCAATGCCACAGAACTTTTGGATAGATGAATTTTTCTTATTAATACTGAATGCAGCAATTTTCTAATGCTGAAAAACAAGAACAGCAGGAACATGGGTGCCAGCAATAAGCAGGACTGATTGATTTCATTATGCACTGCTAAGGCAGTCTAAACACTTGTGTGTAGAAGCTAGATACACAGTAGTAAATAAACGGGAGTTTTCTTTGGCCTGGAGGCCAGCTGGCATGGCCTGGCATGGCTCAAACCCATATGGCTTAATTTTCTCCGTCCCCCAGAAGAGTAGCTGCATCTCCTGCTGCTTATTGGCAGTGGTCCCTGGTCTACACCAACCTCTGAACTGTGCCCAGGCTTTGTCAGGGAAAACCGAGACACTTGGCACAGGTCAAAACTGTGCCACGTGCCGAGCCGGCAGCTTCCCAGCCTGGGTGATTGCTGGCCAGAGCACAGGCATCTCCTGGTCTTGTTTTGCTTCCCAAAACAGGCTGCACATCTATGTGCCCAGCCTCATCTTAAGCTGCCTATTTACAATTTTATCAATTGTAAAACTATAAAAGAATAAATAATTTGGTCTCTTTTTGTTGGTTTGTTGTTGTTTTTTTTAAGCTGTGACAACTTTGGAGGTACTCTTAACATAAGGTAATAGATAGTACGTGGAAAGACTGGGATACTGGAGAAAGCAAGCAAAGTATATAAATGATGCAAGAGATGCTTTGCTTTGGATGTATAAATAGAAGGAGAAATGCAATGAAAAACACATTAAAGCAAAAAAACCCACAACCAACCAACCAACTGGACCTAGTTTCTCTATTCCTAAATTACATCTTTCAGGACAAACTGTTCTCAAGAATGTTAATACTTTTTTCTCAGATCTGCTTGAAAATACTTACTAGGTCTGATTTAGTCAAGGATAAATTTAGTTATCCCCATAGCTGGTTTGATCTCAGTTGTATTTTTTGACTGGTTAATTGTAATTGCCATTTTTATTTTATTGTATCTCTAATTGGTGCAAAGTTTCTTTTAATTTAGTGGCATCTAACTTACCTTGCAGTGTGTTTTGGTTCTAAGCAATTTCAGTCTTAAGCATACTTAATTCCCTTCTGAGATCCTCCATCACTAACAACACAAGATCAAATAACCAACTAATTAAAATTTATGTCCATCTTCTATTGAAGTCATCATTCATATCCCCCTGAGTAGGTGATTTCTGACTGTGTGATCCCACAGGAATATTTTTATGTCTACAGTAATATGTGAGTGTGGAAAAGTGGAGTTTATTCTGTTTCATTCCTGTGTAAATGGAAAAGGTTTCAATTAAAGGGTTAGTATTATTAATTTTTATTTTTTTTTTTTGAGTTTTCAGATATACTGTGCAAAGATTTAGTTAAATTTGCCTAGCTGCAAGGAAACAGTGTGAAGTTCTATATATATAGTTTTCTCATTAAAAATGCACATCAAATAAAATAAACTTCATCTTTCAAGATCCACCTTGTTTCCTGTTAAATCCTTGTAGGCACAACTGTTTCACTGGAAATAGGGATGCAAATCCTCTCTGAGCAGTCAGTATCCATCTGAACATATCATTTGGGGTGGGTCTGAGGTGACTGGTTATCTCTTCTGTGGGTGAAAAAATGGCCTTGGCTTGTACTTAACAACAATCTTAACTCCTCCAGTACGTCTACATTTGCAAACAAAGCAGGACTGGGGCTCAGGCTCAGACTAAACTGCTAGTTTCCCATCATCCACACTGTTTCATTGTGCATTGGCACCCCACTAGACATGTCCTAGTCCCTATCAAGGGATGGCATGTGCCTGTGGCCATTCCCAAGGGGCAATACAAATGAGATTGCAAATCTTCTGTCTCCCTCCACCTTACACGATACTCGGACGCTATCCCAGAAGGATTTGTACCTTTCAGTGCATACTTATGCCATTACTTGATGTAAACAATTCTTACCAAAGGCTTCATGCTATGGAAACACCATCCTGGTGGGCACCCACACAGCTCTCACATCCTTTCAAAACCATGGAACATTAGAAGCATACACAAAGTATAATCACTGTGTCTCAAGGCTCACATTGGCAGCACAATATGGTCCAGAAGAAACCCAGTACAAAGTGCTGTGTAACATGGATTTGACCATGTCATGTCGTTTGGTCTCAGGTTTGTTTTATTTAGCATGAATTACAACATTTCTTTAGCAATACAGATAGAGTTTAAGACAACCTTTATGAACTCTGCTTTCCATATGAAGGCAAAGAGGGGGAATGACCCTTTCTCTTTGTGGTGCCCTCAGTGAGTCCTTGCTTCTCCTTTCACCCAGGTGGAGGAAGATGTCTTAGAACAGCACTACAAATTCACAGACCTGCAAACTGACCTCTAAATAGAAAACCACAGCACTGCAGAGGGGCCTCCTGTCAGCAAGAAACGCTGATTACCATGGAAAGAAATTAGAACAGGACTTGGCCCAAAGTGAGTGGCTAAGAAAACAGTTGTGCATGCAAAAATGGTTAAGATAAAGCGAAGGGAATTGTGGCTTCCTGATAAACTGGGTCCTCAACATTTTTTCTGAGCTAAAATTAAAAGTCTGATGATGTTTTCAGCACTATTATTTATGTCACTCTGTGGTTTATTTACTTTGATTTAGATGCTTTCAATGATCTTTATGCTTCATTTCTACTGAGTCAGGTCCATTTTTGAGCCCATCCATTTGATGTGACGTCTTTCCAACCAGGACAAGTCCCACACACACAGTGTCCTCAATCCCAATAAAAGTTACTGTGGGACTGTGTAGTTCCTGGAAAAAGCTTGCACTGCTAGTAAGTGGTGCTCATGATAGCTAGATAGTATCAAGTTATGACTCATAGACCTCACAGATATGTCTCTCACTGATCACCCACTACACGCTGCTGAGGTCAGAGGAATGTGTCCTCAAGCTATGCAGTAGGTGTGGGAGAGCCAAACACAACACCTCTCTCAGCCTACAAAGGACAAGCATCTTCACAAGGAGAATGAAGGCATCCTAAGATAAACGTCCAAAATAGATTAAATAATTTCCATCTGGAAGTGAGTCTACAGAGAAAGTTGCTTTGTCTGTGATCTAGACAATGAAGTTAGATGAGATGAATCTGACCCTTAATACCTTGCACCAAGACATGTTTACCTGGATAGCTGCAGATAAATGTAAGCTTTGCTGTTGGTGCTCTGCACTGGTTTCCTCCAGACGGTGCATTTGCTTTAGCACAGCTCAAAGTGCCAGGCAGATACACTCAGACACCCTGGGGTTTGCTTCAGAGACAGGACACCACCATAGCAGGGCACTCATAGAGCTTCCATGTCTCTGGGCTGAGGAGGTCACACAGCTCCACATCTGCCTGTGGATGTGTGATGCAGCCTTCAGTGTGGGTAGGAAGAAGGGGTGGTGGGATTGGCTGCTCAGGGGATAGTGCTGCACTCCAAACTCCTTCCCTCACAGTGCTTGCACACTAAACCTGGAAAAATGCGCAAAGCTGAAACAGAGATAAGAGTGACTTTGCCAGAGGTCTTGCATCAGAGTAACAGAGAAATAAAATACTATGCTCTGAGGTCCCACTGCCAAGTGCTGTTTTCCTCTATTGCCTTTGAACTGAGAGGAGGTGAATTGTTGTTTTCATGGATCTGCTCCTTGCTGCGGTCTTTTAGCTCTCAGCCTGTGCCGCTGCTGAGATTGCCTGGAGCAGCAGGGAAGGGACCTGCAGACATAACCAGAGTGTAGGAACAGACACCACCAGTGGGCTTGTCTCCATTGCAGGTAGAGTTGGCCAGTTATGAAGGAGTTGCACAGGGCCTGAATCTCTTCTGTCCTCACAGGCTTTCAATGCAGGGATTTCCAGCACCAATGGCAGAGAAAAAGCTGCGAGGATCCTTGCCTGTGAGTACCTTAGAAGTAATAACTTACACTGGTGATTGCTAGTCATCTCCTTCCTAAGTGTGCCAGTTTTGTTCAGAAATTACTGCAGGATTGATGGAATTTAGGCAGGAAGGTATGATTGAATGCTTCTAATATAAGAAAGAGGATGAGAAACACCACATAGTGGTCCTAAGGATGTATTTTTCCTCTGGCCTCCTGTGTGGGGCCATAATTAGAGATCTGATTCACCATTATTGCATGATTTATTTCCTTTAGTTCTTGCTTCCACTGAGCCTAATAGATTTCTCATGTTATTAGATAACCCTCTCTGTGAGCTGTTGTACAGATAATGGTTTCATACCCCAGACCCAGAGCTTTAATTTTCACGAGTGCACTTAAAAAAAACAATCAGGCAATGAGTTATTAGTCGAGTTATTAGTCTCAATTGTGTCACCATTAAATAGTTTGGTTGCTTTCTTAGGTACAAGAACCATCAACTGAGTGTCCTTCTGGTCTCCCGGCTGTAGAACAAGCTTGACGATACGTTCATTATCCCATCAAAAGGCCTGACAATACTCAGATATCAGCACTTATTTGGCCTGACATGTCGAAGGCTCAAGTTTAACACTTAAGTCAGTACTTACATCCTGTATAGTTCAATGTAATTAGAGCAGATGCTGTGTTAAGTAGAAATATATTTAAGTGCTTGGCTCAATTTAAGGAAAAACAGGAGCACTTTATGATATTTTGGCTGGTAAGCATGTGGTTCCAGTCCTTCAACCACAGTAGGTCCCCAGAAGAGCCACTCCCAGCTATTGCCATGGACTTTTCCATTTTGAAATTGTATATCGAGTTACTTGGGCTTTTGGAGTCTGATCATATCAGAGCCAGAGTCCACTGTGAAGTGAAGGGCATTCGATGTGTAATGGATGTTGTTCAGCATGAGGGCAAATCTGTCTCTTAAGCTTTTACTGCATCCCACAACGTGAAAGTGGAGAAGTCCGAGTTTTATTTAGCTCCATAAAATATTTAATCTCAACAGTGATGGAGTTGATAAAAATCTGTATTTTGTAAAAAGCTTTTGTTTCAAGGCTATCCTTTTTATGATTAGCCTGTACAACCTCAGGAAAAAAAGAAAAAAAAAGAAAAAAGAAAAAAAAAAAGCAAAAAAGCGGTATCTATTATTACCAACGAATGATCCAAAAAGTGTCTTGGGTATTTCTGAAAAACTTCTGTGCAGTTTCCTAATGAGGGAGATATTAAGTTAAAATCAATGTGGGAGTAGTTCTTGTAGACCAGGGGAAAGTGTGTCACTATTTTTGCTGGCCAAATATAGTATCATCATCCATTAACTCCCTAGTTGAAAAATACCCTGTATCTCACTGGGACACTGATCAAGTCATGTTCTTATATATGATTTCTCTTAAGACATACCTGGCATGTATTTTAACAGGAAGATTTATGGTAGGAGATTCTCAAAACACTGAGAAATCTTTTGTTGCTAAATTTTACCTGTATTCTACAAATCTCCAAAACTAAAAAGGCAAAACGTCATGACACCAAAAGCTACTTGCTGCAGGCTACAAGTAGCAATTTTATCCAAACAGGCCATTCTGAAAATTTGAACCTTAAATTAGCAAAGTTCTCTGGAAAGGTAGATCCAAAGCTTCAAGAAACATAAACAAGTCTGAAGGTACAAGACACAAATAACCATCATGAGGAAATTCAAGATCTAGCATTGAAGTAAAAGTAAGCTAAAGAAGGCAATATAATCCATGACACATATGCTTTTGGGGAGCTGATGTTCTTTTTAGAGCTGGATAACTTTTGTCTGAACATTTTGTATCCATAAAATACAGTTTAGGGTTGTCTGAAACTATTGATTGATATGGCTTAAACAAAGTGAATAATTCTGACTGAAAAAAAAATCATTTCAAATGCTTGGTTCAGTTCTGCATTGAATACAAATTCATTG
>WEIS01003802.1:0-15499 GCA_013389965.1 Todus mexicanus | reverse complement strand
CACCACCACATCAGCTAAACCATGCCACTAAGTGTGGCATCCAGTCTTTTCTTAAACACCTCCAGGGATGGTGACTCTACCACCTCCCTGGCCAGCCCGTTCCAGTGTTTATAAACCTTTCTATGAGGAAGTGCTTCTGAACATTCAACTTAAACCTCCCCTGGCACAGCTTCAGGCTGTGCCCTCTCCTCCTGTCACAAATTGCCTGGGAGAAGAGCCCATCTCCCTCCTGTCTACAACTTCCCTTCAGGTAGTTGTAGAGAGTGATGAGGTCCCCCCTGAGCCTCCTCTTCTCCAGGCTAAACAACCCCAGCTCCCTCAGCTTCTCCTCATAAGATTTTCCCTCCAGTCCCTTCACAAGTCTCATTGCTCTCCTCTGGACCATTTAATTTCATCTAATTCATTTAACTTCATCTGATTTATTTAATTAACGATCACACTTGTGACTCTTCCTGTGTTACCTCCTGGCTGTCGAATAAAATGTAAACATTTTGATGGGTAATGTCCTAGATGATCTTTAAATTACTGACCCCTGCAAGACAATTTTTCAGCACATGTGAACACCTCTCCATCTGCTGCCAGCAGAGCTGCACCATCCTCTTATGCTTCCAGATATGTGCAAAGCAAATTGCTTTCCCTAGCTAAGAGGTGTTGGAAGGACTCGTGGTTATCGTAAAGATACAGCAGAGCTACATGCTGAGATTTCATTTAAGCATTTCTATGCTTGTTTCAGCACAGAAATGAAGCGCAGGGATAGGTTTATGAAAGAGGAACCAGTGGGCTAGAAGATTATTCATGGAGTTCTTCAAGAGTGGTTCTCGAGGCAAAAACATGATAACAAGAAACTAGGTGGAGGTCGCTAGGTGACAACAGACTCTATAAATCTTTTATCTGCATTAGTCTGATTTCTGCCATGAAGTTCAGCCATCTACATAGGACACTGCTGGTATCACCACTGTCAAAAGTTTCATCGGGCAGAGACGCTTCTGGTTACCAGAGCAAAATAACGTGGTGTTGTAGGCCCTCATGAGGCCAAGGACAGTAGCACCTGTCTATGTAGCCTTTTATCCCTGCATCAAAAGGTCTTCTTCTAAGTATTTCTTACAACTCACTGCAGTGACTTTTCAAGTTGCTCACGTGTTCTTATTTTTCCCTGTGCAATGTAGCAATGCTTGACCATTTCCAGAAGCTTGTCCTAGTATATTTACACAGTTGTGGTGTGAGAGGACTGCTCCTGACTGTACTTCTATATAAAGTGTCCAAGAGTGCACAGCTCTTTGGCACAGCTCTCCCAGTCCACTGAGCCTTATTTCTATGTACCTTTTTCGGTGTCACAGTGTTTTTCCTTTTATTAATGGGCCATGAGACAGGATGGTAAATTCACTAGGGGCTATCTTCAGAGTCTCAAAGTCCACCACACAGTGCTGTTCCACCACCTAATCATGTATTATCAGCATGATTATACTTATTTGGCCCTTCATAACCCAGCCTTCTAGTCTCACTACGCAGAAGCCTCAAGCTAAGTTGCCATCACCTGCTGTGCACAACCAGCACTTTCTCCTAACATATGCAGTCCTTCACATGTTCTCACCAATGTGCCAAAGTACTGCCCTAGAGGAATATAATCTTTAGATATTTGCTGGTACTTCCCTCACCTTTACCTCCTCTTCAAGCACTGAGATATTATTATTGAGTGATTATTACTGAATGGCAACATCTCTTTACCACCACCTACAGAATTGTGGCTGCAGCACAAATGATAGCCTGGTGTTCCATATCAGCAGACTGAGGTATTCATTGAGAACTGAGGTATAGCATGTATGCAAATGATGAAAACAAAAACATTAGTTCTGCTCAACAGTACAGCGTGAATGCAGAAACAGACTACAACGTATTGAATGTAGGAAGCTGTGAAATGTAACACCAAAGTACAGCAGAAAATCAGTCAGGGAAAACAGAATGACTTGAAAACCTGAATTAATAATTAGTACAAAGTGTGAGATGCTACATTTATACAGACTCATAAATACTTCCAGGTAATACTAATGTGATAAAGCCATTAAAATTCATATTATTTTATATGGCATCAGCCAAACTATTTCAGTAGATACAAAGATGTGAAAAGTTACTCTACAAATGATGGAACTGTATCTTTCCTTGCTTGTAGAACACTCATGTTCAAGGAATACATACTTAAACTGAAACAGATGCACAGAAAGGAACATGATCCTGCCTTCTGACAGGACACTAAATGATTTTGGCTTGTTCACAGGAATGAAGATCAGAATTTTATTTAAGCTAAAAGCTATACCGTCACCAGGTTAAAACAAAACAAAACACCAAACAAACAAAACAAACAAAACCACAAGACACAAACCCAAACAAACCAAAACAAAACCACATAAAAAACCAACAACAATAACAAAAACAAGAGAGAGAAATGCAGATTATGGTGTATATGTCAAACAGGAATAGCAGGAATACCTCTCAAGCCTTGAGAGACAGCTTAGCCAGCATGTGACGGGAAACAGAACTCTATAAGCCAGATGTTCCCCTATATTCCCATTTTGACATGAGTTCATACACCATTGCCATCTTCAGTCTATCAAAGGCTTAATTATTCCACAGAACACAGAAAGGCATGACAGAAAATGGTTGAAAACAAGGCCACTCTCAACTTGCTAATTAATTGCAGGTTATAGAGTACACATAGTAGATGCAGGTTCAAATCCCTTTGAGACAATCTGAATCCAAGTTGCTTGGATTCTTCCATATCTGTCACTAGAAATTCTTTCCAGGCTGAAAACCAGAAACCAGATCAGGGACCTTTCCTCACTTTGCAGCCAGCTTTGTGAGCATGTCTCTCTGAAAGGTGCATGGCTCAGGCCAATTTTTTTTTTTTCTTCACATTTTATCTACTGCATTGCTTAGGCAGCTGTCTAGGTGAGTATCTTGCTATTGTATCCAAGAATAGGATGCTTAACTTTCCTCATTTTCCCCAGTCACTGTACAGGCTGATGAGCCCAGATATTCTGCTTGGAGCAATAAATACCACTAGGTGTCAGGGTATCTAAAAATTAGATGCTGCTATTATAATCAAACATATACTTAAGAGCCTTGCCAAATCTCTATCCATGTGAACTACTGGGCTCTTGGAATAACCTCCTTAACTGTACTTGTATTTGTATTAACTTGAAGATGCACGTAGCAGCACTTTAAAGCAAAGGCATGCCTCCTGTGGAATATGAAGTAATCTAAATAAGCAGTCAAATAATTATAAACACATTGTATCTTGATCTTGATTTTCTGTGAGTTGCCTTCACCATCATTTTCTAACTCTTAGATCTCAGAAAGCTCTCTGAATTTCTCATACTTTTCTTCTCACCTTCTTTCTAAGAGGGGTTAGAAGCCAGTTTCAAAAGCAAAGTAGTAACTACTTTTAAATGGGACTGGAGATCCTGTAATGTTCAAAGGCTTGATGGAGGTGGGAGTTGCTGCTACTCTTCTTCATGTCTACCCTGGGAGGGGGCCCTATGAGGTGGAGCAACTCACTCATGTGGGCTCTAACAAGCAGCCCCTGCCCACTGCTGTCTAGGGCACCACTTCCCACCTCCTTTTGAGCCCTGATAATGGGCTGCAACAATGCGCAACTTGAACTGCTGGCAAATTCTGTCTGCCTCTGCCATTCATGAGTGTGGAAAAGCTGGTGTAGACAAAACCCAGGCATAGCTCACAGTCTTTCCTCTGGGACTCCCAGAGCTGCACTAGCTTTTCCTCAATCCGAAATTCCTCACCCAAATAAGAAGTAGCAATGCTCTGCTCCCACAGGTTATCACAGTGCTCATGGCAAGTGTACAAAGCTGGGCATTTGCTTATGCCTCCTGATACTGATACCTCTGCACTTTTACTGAGCAAGAACCGTTAGTCCATATTATTTGTGGTCTTACCAGAGTTGCTATGCAGCACAAATCTTTGATATACACAAACTATGAAGAAAACCACATAAGGCCAAGAAAGGATGGAAAACACAGTTTGTCAAAACTGAAAGGATCAAATTGTACAAAATATTTAGGTCTCATAAAATTGCATTTTACTAATTAAGCCTGTTTGTTACGTTTCTATCAGCTTGAAACAAGCAGTTCCAACATGAAGAGGTTTTGTAATATTTCCCTGAAGCACGTGTAGCTGCTTTCTCTGGCCTGGTTAGGTCATCGTGTGAGCTGTGAACAGACACAAAAGAAGGAAGTTTATTAAAGGAGCAAGCAGTAACACAGCCAGCAATGTGCAAAGCATGGTGTAAACAGGAAGAAAGAGTTGAATGCCCTAAGTTTAGTAATACGCTACCGTAAAGGCAGATAATCAATGTTCGTAAATTGTCCTGGCAAATCTAGTTTAAGAAATGAAAATAGATCTGATTTTTCAGAAGTGGGTAGTCCCCACTTCGAGGAGGTTTTGTTCATCAGCCACTTCTGATATTGAGAAAAAGACAGTTTTGATAGATTTTCCCAGGATTGATCAAATTCTTTTGGTTTAGACTCTGATGCCTTTAATCCCTTTGCACTCTAAATGGACTCAAGATCGTGAATTTCATTACTTTTTCCTTTTCAGCAAGCATCTTGGTGCCAGTTACTGTGTTCCACTAAGAAAACTACAAGGTACTTCCCTCAGATGGCAAGGCCACATAAAAAGCTACCGTGTTGCTTCAAGCTATTGCCTCTTCCCTACAAATGTGCTTCTCTAAAACTGTAGTGCCAAAATTATTAAAATGCTGGAATCAAATTCTCTCACTACCTGCTTCAGCACATTGGCTACCACATTTAGAGTGAGGGAGACTAAAGCCATTGCAACTAAACAGTCTCTTTCTTGTTCTTTGTAGCCCACATTGGTCTACAACTCATGCATTCTGGAAATAAAGATTTCTCACACTAAACCCTTTCTTTTTGAGAAAAAATACCTGAAAACAAAATGAAAATAGAAGAGTTAAAATTATACATTTTGAGAGCTAATCTTCTCTAGGAATTCTGGAATTAAACTTTTCAGATCTCAGCATTATCAGGAGATATTGATCCAAGTCTGTCCTGCACCACAGGAAACTTCTGTCTTCGTTTTGGAGAGAAAACTATGCGTTTTTAACACAGTAGTTACCTCACTTCATTCTTAAGGGACCTGCCAATATTTTTCACTTGCTTGCTCTTTCTGACAGCTAAGGCACCTTTATCCATATTTTGGTTAGATATTTGGCTAGATATTATAATCTAACTAACTATAGAGGGAAGCAAAACAAAATGAGCAAAATAAATCATTTTTTCTCTTCAACAGTAATACCCAACAACTACTTTATGACTAAATAACATTACTTGCCAGAAATATTAATATAATGCCATAAATGCCTCACAGCATAAGACTTCACAGATGTTGTAAATTGTTTTTACTGCCATTCTGAAATTCATGTCAGAAGTGAGAGTAGATTATACATGCTTTTGTTAATGAGAGATGGTTACAGACATTTGGCATGTGACCAAAGAGGAAGGGAAGAGACACCACAAACTAGCTTGAACCCTTCACGCAGTAGTCTGCAGAGGTTACAGGTAGTGTATTTCATTCCTCTTGTGGATGTCCTTCTGGCACAACCTATGGCTGGCAACTGCTTCCTTCTTTCTAGCCAATACCAGCTTTACCACAGCAGTCCCCAGCCCTTTCTTCAGTCACACCCTCCTTCCCTTATTTCACCATACACTGCTTTTCTTTTTACAAGCAATGAATTCTTCCTCTTCTCTCTCACTTTATTCCCTGGGAAGACCTAGTTCTGCCTATAAGCAGTTGTAAGTCTGCAAATTCCGAAGGGTATGTTGTTATAGTGGAACTCTCTGGATATCCAGGTCTGGATACATATAAATAAATCCAACAAGTAATTTCTGAGTGTGAAGTCTGCAGACCTTATGTTTTTATATTCTAAATATAATCTTTTTGTAGATTGCTAGGTTTTTGTTCTACATGGGAACCACTTTTGAGTTTAAACAAAGGATAAAATTGCTAGGAAAGTAGAGGAGTTACAGGATAGAATAAAATTGTAGTTTCAATTCTATTTATGCTTTTGAATGCCTTTGTATGACAGCCAAAAAAAAAGCTTGGGAGGTACCCTTTACTCATCTTTAAAAAATACGTATTTTGTCTTACATATGATGTAAGACAAAAATCACTTGGCTTTGTTGTAGGGTTTACTAAAGGATGGCAGCTGCTAATTAAAAAAAAAAAAAAGGCATTCCACTCATGGTTTAAGGCTGCTTTTTTTTTTTTCCTAATGCTTGTGTGTAGCCAAATACAGATTTCAAGAAGTAACTGAACAACTTTATCTCCCTCTTGCTCGTGTTCCGGGCTTTCATTACTGTCATGTTCTCATCTTGCCCACTCTTCCATCTTCCAGCAAGTTCTTTACCAGATCAGGGAAGTGAGAGCCACCATAACTATTCTGCACAGGATCTGTCTGAACAACATGCAGATATTAAAAAACAACACGTCTAGGGAGTGGGAGTCTTCTAAGTACATATTTTACTTTCTAGATCACTTTACACCAAAGGAGTCAGGAATTACACATTGTGCCCTGCACTTTCTTATTTTATTTAGACCTTTTTAAAAATCTGCCTAAATTAAGTTATGCTGCTTCTCTATACCTTTAATTTTGATCAGCTTTCTTGTAAACACAATTTTTTACTATTTTTTTATGTTACTGCTTATAGCAATATAAAAACAGGTGGATGGAACATATTCTGAACTTCTATCTTTGCCTTAACTGACTACCACAACTTAAATCTTTCTATACGGAGGTCGCTCTAATGTCTATTTCTTGCAAAAACGCTCGATTTTCTCAAGAATTATCTGCAAGAGCACAGCAAGATATGCTTGTGGATTTTTCAGGCAGTGAGCAGTTTAAGTTAATGCAGTATAACAGGGGAAGGACTGAAGCAAACCAGGATCAGGACCATACTGTTACAAAATAAACCATTTCAGTTCCTGTCAGCTTCTCCCGGAGGAAATCAGTACTATTTATAAGCCAGTCCAGAAAACCCTAACCTCTATTTTTTAAACACAAGAATGGATTCACCAGAAAAAATGGCCTGGATGTGACAGACACAAATGCTAGAGAAGTGAAGTGTTCAAGTGATCTATCTAGATTTAGAAGGCACTATTCAATAATCAATTATCAATACTCAGTGAGATGCTAACTAGCTAGATGCATCAATGCTCAGTCTAGAAGATGTGATTGCTTCACTGTTGCTTCAATTCCTACCCTTCAAACCAGCCCTTCGCCTCAAATTGGTTTTAGCTATCTGTGCTTTCTGTTAGGAAAAGAATGCCTGTCAACCTGTCAATGACAAATAAATACATCCAGCAGTTGAAAAATTCCATGGAGTATGCACCCATAATGCAGTAGGAGTGCATTTGAGTCAGAAGTGCATTTTCGGGAGATCAAAATGTAGTTATAAACAGTGAGAGGAGTGGAATGAGAGAGATGGGTTTAAAAATCAGTATATAACCATTCTCAAATTGAAGGTGCCAAGTCAAAATTTACTCTAGGACATAGTATTTTAAAAACTGAAGACTGCTATGTAGACATAACAAAACAATGCGCTTCTTACATGACACTTTGCACAGAAGATCTCTTTACGCACCTTAGTTAACTGAAATTACCTGACTTTCCTCAGAATGTAATGTGATAAAGAAAATAGTCACCTATAATAAAATTAAAATACATGGAAACCAGATTGTGAATAAATCAGAAGTGAGGATGCAAGTACCAACAGCATAGCATATTTTAGGTACCTTCCATTACTCTATCCTCTGCCTTCATATACTTTTAAATCACTGACATGAATGTTATTATTTGCATATCTTGACACAACTATTTTTCTAATAACTCTAATATGGTATTGCACTGACAAACATAAATTTATATCAATGTTTTAAACATATAGGAAATAGTCTGACCACTTTGTTAAATTATAGAATCATAGAATGGTTTGGGTTGGAAGGGACATTTAAAGATCATCTAGTTCCAACTCCCCTGCCTTGGGCAGTGACACCTTCCACTGGATCAGGTGCCCAGGGTCATGGGTGGGCCAGATGAGAAAGGTGTGGAGGGGGCAAGGTTGGGGCAGTGCCCCGCTCCCCTTGGATCTTTCGAGGTCCCTTCCAATCTCTAACAATCTGTGATTCTGTGTGATTCTGTGACTTTTGCAGTGCCAGTGTCCCTGGAGCCGTAGGCTTTCTGGTTCTCTGAACTGTAACCCTATCTGTAAGCCCCGTCCATTCTGACCTTGAACACTTCCATGGATGAGGCATCCATAGCTTCTCTGGGCAACCTGTTCCAGTGTCTCACAACTTTCACAGTGAAGATCTCGACAAAAAGTTTCTCTCTGTCTTTCTTATAAGCCTCCTTTAAGTATTGAAAAGATGCAATATGGTGGCCCTGGAGCCTCCACTTCTCCAGACTGAACAACCTGAACTCTCTCATCCTTTCTTCACAAGCGAGGTGTTCATGGCCTTCCTTTAACAGGACCCACTCTTGCAGGTCCATGTCTTTCTTGTACAGAGGACTCCAGAGCTGGACACAGTACTCCAGTTGGGTTCTCATCAGAGTGGAGCAGAGGGGCAGAACCATCTCCCTCAACCTGCTCACTGTGCCTCTTTTTATGCATCCCAGGATATTACTGGCTTTCTAGGCCGTGAGCACATATTGCTGGCTCCTATCTAATTTTTCATCTGCAGAAGTCCAGTAAGGCTACATTAAAGTCTATAGTTATTTTGTACTTTTTTATTGCTAGTAAATATAAACTTGCCCAAAGCATAATAAATAAAAATACAGACTTTCTTTGAAATATCAGTCTTATTCTCAAGTCCAGTAAATGACTCCTCCCAAGTTTGTGAGTAACCTGTATTTGTCACTCCTTGCAGCTCCTAGTGATCTTTTGAAGAATAATGTTCAACGCTGCTGACAAAAACAAATTAAAGATTGTCACTCAAATTATGTGTTGTTACCGACTACCTACTACAATAAAAGTATAAAGAAACATCACATGAGCTGTAATAAATGTTTACATAGCAACAAAGTGCCTTTGCTAGTGATCACCAAACATTAAGTTACCACCTGCTTGAGCCACCTTTCTTTCACTCCAAATAATGCCCAGGCACTGAAGAAAAGTCATGTGAAGAATTTAAATACTCAAGTCACACTTAAGAGTGAGCTACTTACAAAACTATAGTTGGTATAACCAGATTTTGCAGAATGGTGGATGAAACATTTTTCCAACAACGTGACTTAAATGTAGATACAGTAAAATACAGTGAATACTCTTCTCTTTCTACAAGGAACCAAAAAAACCCCAAAGATGTGAAATTCTTCTTTTACACAGTGAACAGCAATGCACTTCCACAGTCTATTTATTTACCAAAGAGGCTATATAGAGTGCCTGTGTAGTTGGGGTTTTTTTTGTAATTTTCTGTTTCAAGAGGAAAAACCCCAAGGATACCTGAGACTAAGGGGTATATTAAAGTTTTAAATTAGCACATATTAGGACAGCTCAATTATTTATTTTGTTTCATTATTTTTGCATCTCTAATTTAGAAAGAAATAAACTCTTTCTTTCAGCCAGAAATTTCTGCCACACAAACTTACTAGAAGACAGATTATCTATGGAAAGATTAAGTATGAATTTGTGGTTTGGGTTTTTTCAAATCCTACACCTAAAATACCTCTCTTTTGGAGTAGCACAGAAGTATTAGCAAATATGAAAAGGGACAGGATTTTTTTTTTTTTAATTTGCTCAGGCGTAAACATAAAGTATCAGTGAATTACTAGACTCAAGTTATACAGTAAGAACGTGAGCAACATGCTGCTGCCAAAAGGCACAGGGTGTAGTGTACCTCCAGTCCCAGTGGTAGAATAATAGGTGTGATTACTTTTCAGCACTTACACTGAAGTACGCTGCCCCAAGTCCTTTTTCTACATTTCTATCTCGCTTCCTAATGTCTTCAAAGGCGTGCAAAGTACTCACCTTCCAACTTACTACCCTTCCACCACAGGGAATGTGCACTGAAGGTTGCAAGACTCACAGTAAATTTTCAAGGAGATGAAAGACGGAATATGCACGTATTTATCTTTGTTTCAGAACAGTAATCGTGCATTTGGATGTTAGCTTGGAAGGCAGATATATATGAACAGTCAAAGCAAATAGAAACAACCTTGCCAGATTGTCCATGGTTTCAGGTTAAACCAAAGTGAAAACGCTGAACATAGAATGATTTGAATTAAACTGTGGTTCCCCTTTATGAAAAAGTCAGTCCCCCAGAGGATTCGCAAATCAAGGCTACATAATGTGCTTGGGATGAGCCCAAGGCGGATGAGTTTGGTACCACGTAGGACTCCACAAGGAGACCTTCAAACTCCAGGGCTCCAGGGCCAGCCCTGCTCCTCGCCAACGCGGCCGCGAAGCCCGCAGCGATAAACACAAACACTGCGCTCCATTTTTAACCCTTTTTAAAGATAACAAGCCGCTGGCACCCCCAGCAGACCCTGCCCAGCCACTCGCAGAGTCGGCAGCGGCCGAGCCCCCCCAGGGCCGGGACCGGGGCTGCGAGGACACCTTCTGCCGTCGACCAGAAACTTTCCGAAGCCCTTCGAGGTGTCGCCACGGGTGAAAGGAGAACGGGAGCATCCCGAGGGCTCCCTTTGCTCCCCCACCGCCCTGGGCACCGCCCCGGGCCGCTGGCGGCAGTCAGTCAGACACGGCGGGGAGGGACGGGGCGGGCGGGGGCGCCCCCGCTGTCCCTCGGGGGGAACGCTGGGGAGAACCGAAAGCGAAGGGAAGGCGGGAGGTGAGGGGTGTGGGGGGAAATCCCCGCTGCCTGGCGGGGGAATACGCGTGTGGGAAGCGGCCGCGGTGCGTGTATGTGTGTCCGTCCCGTTTGTCCTTCCTTGGGCACGGTCCGTGACTTCGGGACGCCGCCACGGAGCCCGTCCGGGCGCTGCCGCCCCAGCCGCTGATGCCCCGGGCAGGGCAGACGCCGGCGATGCTGTGTTGCATGCCCGGCGTGGCTTTCGTCCCCGCTTTGCTCGTCAGCTGGTCCTCGGCAGCCTTCATCATCTCCTATGTGATCGCCGTGCTGGCGGGGCACGTCGAGCCCCTCGTCCCCTACATCAGGTGAGGTGCGGGGAGCAGCTGAGGTGCCGGAGGGGAGCGGGGTGTTGATGCCCGGGGCTGTGAGGAGGAGGCTTAGCCTGGAGGATTCGGCAGGCTCCCTCACAGCGCTGGCCCCTTCGCGCCCAAGTTGGGGCTGGGCAGCCACCCAGCGCCTGTCCAGAGGAGGAGACCCAGCGGTGGCCGGGGGAGGCAAAGCAGAGACCTGCCGTGCACTCCATCACTCCTCTAGCACCCAGGCCTCTCCGAGAGCCACAGGACCCGAGCGCAGATGGACGTGGTTGAAAGGACCTGTAACAGATGTCTGCTGGAGCCAAAGCGCGCTGCGGCCCCAACCCTAGCAACGTTTGAGGATTAAGTGGTGAAAATGTAGGTTTGTGTGTATAACTCCAGAACTGGGCCAAAGTGCACCAGATGGTTACAGGACTCGAAGCCTTAGAGTAGCTTTTGTAAGAGACACACACCCTCACAAACACACATTTGTGAAATTTCAGCACAGGAGCAATGAACATAAAAGATTCCCCGAGAGGTGACTGGTATCTCTTCTCTATAGCCATAGTCATTTAAGTGCAGTTCTGGATAAATCATAGTTTATACGTTGATTGTGTTAACACAAATCTGAGCTGTGAAATTACTAGAATTTAGCTCTTACTAGATTAAAGCTGAGCTAAAAATCCAAGAGTGGTCTCAGATACATAGCAGATCCAAAAAGGGTTTTCAAATACATCTTTCAAGATACTTCTAGACCTAATTCCTTGAAGGACTTTGTCGACGTGCATAATTTCAGAAGGCTTCTAACCTGATTTGCATGCACATGTAAATTTGATTGAAAATTAGGGTCTGTCTTCATAAGCAAGTGAGATGGTGCATATGACACCGCAACCCACAGGAAAGTTGAGTATCATTCAAATTGAGCTAAAGAAAATTGGGTGGCATGCTTACATTAGCAAACTTTTTAAAGATCATAGAATCATAGAATACCAGGTTGGAAGAGATCTCAAAAATCATCTAGTCCAACCTTGAAGATTATCTGCCCAAATCTGGACTCCGCTCATGGAAAGCCTTGCTCTTGTGCACTCACAAAGGCCCTACTGCCTTACAATTGTGGTTACACTCATGCTTTTACTTGATTACAGACACAGTTTTACTGACACAAAAGCGCTTGTAACCAGTGATATTTATCTCTCATTAAACAAGAAAAGTGAAACGTTTGATGTAACTGTGTCCACTTTCAGTATATGGTTTGTGTTCAAAAGGATTTTGAGGTCTTGAATGGCATCAGGTTACACCAGAGGAGGTTTAGGTTGGATATTAGGAAAAAATTCTATACTGGAAGGGTTATCAAAGACTGGAACAGGCTGCCCAGGGAAGTGGTTGAATTGACATCCCTGGATATATTTAAAAGCTGTCTAGATATGGTGGTCAAGAATACAATATAGTAGTGGCCCTGGTAGAATTAGATAATAGTTGGACTTGATGATCTTAAAAGTCTTTTTCAACCATAGAGATTCTGTGATTCTGTCTTGTAGCAAAAAATTTGACAAATAATGTTTCTTACATTAAGCTGTGTCTTTGAATAAAATATATGAGAGAACAGGATGGGTTTTTTTATGTATAATTGGTTTTGCAGTCAAGTTTTTGACAGCCTAGGTGTCTCAATTATGTCATTCTTTTTAAAGAGGTAGACAAAATCTACAAGTCACAGTTGTCATAGTTATATCAATCTAACTGAACATCTCACTGGAAAAAAATCATTTTTATACCTGAGCTAAGGCATTACAATAAATATTCACATACCCTAAAAAAACCCAACCAAGACATATGAGGCTGTGTCAGTGATTAAAAAAACCCCTAAACAACAAAACAACCCTCCTCACATTTCAGGCCCTCTGCATTTGCAAGTAAAGTTTTTTAAAAGACAGGTATATTGTTTATTTTACATGCTCTTAACACGACATTTTGACTAAGGATATACATTGACTATTGTTGAACAGTCTGGAGTAATTCTAATGGTACATGGTTTAAGCATACAAGCTCCATAGAAGGTGCACTTGGGAGTAATATGATGATTCCTTCTAAGTGGTCAGGCCAATAGTTACACCACAGTTCATATTCTTATTTTACAGGTTGTGGCTTTAGCCTAAGAGGCTGAATCATGCGATTAAGAATGTGATTTAGTGAAACTTAGAGTGATAAAAAAGAAAGAGGAAGAATGTTGCAACATTTCAGTTGTGCAATATCTTAAAATTAACTATAAAAAATAACTAGAGCTTCTATGGGGAAATTCCAGTTGCATGAAGGAGAAAACTATCGACAGATTCTAGTTCAACATTTCTGTAATTATTATTTGCATTCCCCAAGTACCCTGAGGATGCCTTGAGGTAACTGTTTCTTTTATTTGTTTAACATATAACAGCTATCACAGTGACAAAAGACCATGTCTAAATTTGTGATTGAAACTATGCTAATGTCTCATCATGAAAACCATATAAAAGCATTTATGGGCAGATAAAAATTAATATTATTTTGTGTTTTCTAGCATCTGAGGCCTCAAAGATTATTAGGTTACTCCCAAATTAGGTCTTCTGCTCATACTACTCAAAATCCAAACTAATTTGGGTGTTCTGGGATGGCTGTTTGTTGGTTTGAATTCTCAGCAAAAGAAATTTTCCTTAAGGTATTTGCTGCCAGTTAGTACCTCTGGATCAATCAGAATCCATGTAGGCAGAATATAATCTTCTACTTTAAAAATTTGGGACTTCAATTTTGAGAGAAATAGTTTATGATGACTGAAAAAATTTGATGAGGAGGAGGTTTTTTGTCTCTAAAATATTTATTTACTGTCTCATCTTTCTTTTTGTCTTTCCACTCTTCAGAAGACTTTGACTGTAGAATTCTATGGGAGATGGTGACACAAACGCTGTCGTTTTCATGCAGGGTTCCTGTCTTTCCCATGGTGGTTGTACTCACCTATGCACCATTGCAAATCAGTGAGCACATTTTTGTTTCATGTGCCATTTGTTTTTTCCTTTGTAATGAAAAGAAGCTGTCACAGATACCTTTTTTCTTTTTTTCATTTTTTTCTAAAGCACCAGACCAAAAGTAAAACAAAAATATGCCTAAGTATTCACTTAGCTTCAGGGAAAAATACGGTATTGAAAAGATTGTGTCCAATGCAGTACTTTGCAAAGGCATTGTCGATACGATATAGTTAGTATTCTTGGTGTGAAATTTCTTGAAAGCATACATCTAAGATTATTGAGTTTAAAAATCAACAATAACAAAATTCCCCTTTAAAGCTGTAGCTTGGGAAAAACTTTAAGTAATAGAAAATGGAGTTGAGTGCAATTCCAAGTTATTTGGATTGCTCTTATGCTGTCAAGTGTTCCAAGATCTTCAAATAGCTTTCTTTGTATGTGCCAGTTCCATTCTTTTCTCACCTAAAGTCCTTCAAAAGCTTTGAAGCGATCGCAGTTTTACCACAGAGCAGTTTCTGATTTGCAAAAGTCCTTCAAGATTGTCACAAGTGGCCCACTTTTTAAATGGAGTCCTTTGTCGTATTAATGAAAACACTCCAGAAACATGAGGAAAGGAGATGAAGTTCAAGGTTAAAAAATGAGCTAACTGAAGCATGAATTAAGATCATTTTCAGAAGTGTCAAACAAACAACAAAAAAAGAGTTACTGTGCTCTTTTCATCAATTCCACTATCAAAGAGAAATAAGACTAACACAGAGTACAAGCTGGAGCAAGTCTTCAGAATGCATTACAAGAAAATGCAGATGAATAGGTATTCTTAATGCCTGAGAAGTTGTAAAAACTTGTTTAAAAGCCTAGTCCTAGCCTTTGTTGTCTGCGAATCTGGAACCAATCTAGTCAAAAGAAATCCAAGATTTGTCTCTGTTTTTTACATCAGCTTTTCATAGTAAAGGCTTCTCCCTTCACCATAAGCTTCCTCCTGTTCTTGACAAATCATCTTAGCAACTGATTACACAAATGCTTCTGTAACACAGAAGGGTTTGATTCTACTTCCTAAAAAATTAAATCTTTTGATGATGATTTTGGTAGAGATGACCTTCAGAGGTCTCTTCCAGCCCCTACCGTTCTGTGATTCTGTGATATAGTCTTTTGGCTTGAACTTAACAAAGTTTTCATAATCTTTAAGAATGATTGCTTACAGAGAGAGTGCTTTCTCTTTTGGGTCTTAACAGCACAGGCATTCAGACTGAGCACCTGTCAGTTTGGCTGCACTCCATGATAGGTTCAGAAGTTTAGCACTGACAACTAATCCAGCCTCACTGGTGG
>WEIS01003797.1:15277-30948 GCA_013389965.1 Todus mexicanus | reverse complement strand
ATAAATCCAGAGCAGAACCCCCACTGAGTTAGCGCGCATCATCCTCCAGGGAAACCTTTCTCACTTCAATGAACATAAAAGAGCCTAGACAGATTGTTTCAGGAGACTAGCCTAAAATGAGGCAGAAAGAACACCACCCACAGGGAAGTTGTACAAATCACTAAAGATACAGGTAGCAAAAAAGCCCCAACAACAACAACAACAACAACAACAACAACAACAGGTCAGAAAACTTTGAATTCAACTCTGATTTCAAGAGAATATTCAAAATTAATTTATCTTGGATTTACTGCCCCCATAGAAAAGGAAAAAAGATACATTTAGGTCACAACACTTAAAAGAGCGGGTGGGTTTTTTTCCATATATAGAGTGAAAATCAGAGGAAAAAAACATTAAAAATTGTTTAGTAGAAACTTTTCATCTTAGATCTTGACAGCAAAGTTTAATATTAACTACTCACTAGAAAGGAAAATTCTCCAGAGATTAGATGAACAATGGCAAAAATAACATGCTTGTATCGCCACAGAATTATATCCTGCTTTAAAATACATATGCAATGAGGATTATCATTATTACCACTATTATTGGATAAAAAGAGTGATGAGAACATAAGGAATGATATTCCCTCTGTGAGTAATAAGGGGAAAAAAAATGTTCCCGATGTGTATTACTGAGAGAGGGAATCTGAAAATCAGTGAGGAAAGGGAAGAGTTGCATCTAGTTTGATTTATGCCTGCTCTTCTTTTTATGCGTCGCCCGAGGAGCCTCATGATGATATGTAATGAGTCAGGGTGGAATGTGTATAAATAAACGCACTGCCAACTTGTGAAGGCTCTTTAAAGCGTCTTTCTTATACACTCCGTTCCAAATTGCATTTTCTGGGGGAGAAATGGGAGACGTCAAGAAAAGACAGAGTTGACATAGTAAGAAAAATCTGCACTTTTATTCCATTTCTTTTCTTGCCTTCCCTTTTCCCTTTCCCATGTTTTGTTTTTGTTTTCAGGGGGTTTTTTTAGAAGGAAAACCATTGTCCAATATTTCACCGTGATGCAATAATAACCAAGGGGACAAAGTTCAAGCAGCTCCTTCTCTCGCCAAGGAAAATATACAATATCTTAAATGATGCTCTTCTTGTATGGAAAAGAGAGGAGGGGAACACCCACCCACTAGTGGTTCCAAAACCCAACTTCCTACCCAAGAAACAACAACCCTGAATCCTCTCTACATCACCAAGTGCCCTTAATGACAAAGGGTAGCAACTTTCCTACATTAGGGTAAATTTTTGTCTAACCAGAGTCAGCTAAGGTAGCCAATCCAATATCTTTTTTTCTTTCGACACTAGCAAATTCATCATATCAATAGTAAAAAAATCAAGAAATATTCACACCTCCTTATTTTTAATTTTATTTTCTCATCCCCCAATCCTCATTCACCTAAGACAATATGAAATGATATATTAAATTATTAAATAGTAAATTATTGAATATTAAATCAAATACCACCTGAGTTATAATGTGCTGTAATTCAGTCTCCAGGAAAAACAAAAAATCCATCCCTTCTCCTTTACAGTATTGAGATTTAAAATGCATTCTCTGTATTTATTTCTTTTACATTCTCACAGTTTGGCTTCCCAAATGTGTTGCTTCCAATCAGGAGGAAGTTTTTAATAATCTACAAGACTCAACAGTGGTTTCAAGAACTAAAAGCAGCATTGTGAAATTGAAGATACAACGGCAAAAGCTGTCACATGCAGACAGGTAGAGGTGCTTATATACTCGCATAACAGCGTTCTTTTGCCATACGAAATGTTACGTATTACTTATCATTTTCAGTTTGTGATAGAAAAAATATTAATATCAGCTATAATATTCAATAACTGGCAGGTGAGAGTACGGTGTCACAAATTCCTAGGAGTTCAGTACCTCCTTTTTCAGAAATTACTTTCAAATTACCAATTTACAGGTTTGTTACTCTAGGGCATCCCTACCCAAATTCCAGCCTTCACTCACTACCCGCTGAAGCTCAAAATGAATTAATGCAAGTTAAAATTCTACCGTGACTTTGTGGCAATTATTGTTATTCACCAGTGATAATGCACCTGAAATATTTGCTGCTTCTGCCTGAACTTCGTTGCATTTGCCCAGAAAGTTTCTGCGACTTGCCTGAAAAGAAAATCCGAGTCAGCTATAATTTTCTGAAACAGCGTGTTGCCAGAGATGATTGTTTTCTGAGGAAATTAGAACAAGTAGTTGTCCTAGTTGAGTAAGTACCTGCTCTGCTAACATAGTATTGATTTTAATTGATGAGAATCACTAAGACATGATCATCCAAAAGTAAAAGGCATCTCCCTCTATGAAAATAAACACCTTTGTTTGAGCTCATTGTTTATCCTCTGATAAATACTCCGCTGTCCCCCTATATTTATCGCCCGAAGAAGAGGAGACCATTATCTACAATACCATTCAATTCCCCTGACATTATTACCACTTGCACCTCCTCTGTCTTACACCTCTTGGCTCTTTCACCACCTCTGTGTTCAGGGTAGTATTTATCAAAGGAAGTTGGAAATTACCAGTGTCTCAATTTTGCTTTTCATCTGATTCATGAAGCACTTCTCATCATGTGAAACGCAGTTCATGAATTGCTGGAGAGCCGGCAAAAGAACAGTAGCGCATCTATTTCCATATAAATTGCTCTCATTACAATGCAGGCTCGGGATAATTTATACGAAGGGATTCTCATCTGAAAACAGGGGTCCTGCTGGCAATGTCCTTCTGTTTACACACAAAGAAATACCATTTCCAAATTGTTGAAGAAATATAACTCTTCAGTCGGTAAGGTGCACCTCGCTTTGACCCGCAACGAAGGCGTTGATGAGGTGTGGAGCTCTGGCAGGCAACCAGGGCCATTTTAATACTAGCACACAGGCTTTTCACCACTTTAGAAAGCAGTATTGTGAAACAAGATGTAAAAGGCGGGTTTAAGAATGTGTGAATATTGTAACTAAATATGTTTAAAATGAAGAGATGAGACATACGATAAAACATATTTAAAATAAAGATTATTTCTATCGTTACATTTAAAATCAACATATTTAGAAGGAAAAAAAAAAAGCTGTTAGCCATTATCACCATTTATAGGGTTGTGTCTTCCTGGTCATGTTTGTTGAAGTTGTGCTTCATCATCTATTCTTTAGAAAGGTTTTATCCGGAGATGACGGAGTATAAAAGTATATGTAAAAAAAGATTCTATATTCTCCAAAAGTTTCTGGTTTACAGCCTCTATCTCACAAAAGTATGTCACTAAGATCAAAGCAACAGGTTTGTGTGAGATTTTGTTGCAAACTTACTATTCCAGTCAAGCAGCAGACTTGCTTGCGGTGTTGTGCTGATATTAGTTATTTCCTGCACTTTAATTTCACAGGTGAAATATTTGGAACTGTTTTCCTAGTGTAGCTATACTGAAAAAAAAAAGAAAACCAAAACGAACAAAAAAACCCCTCCTCTCTTTTTGAAACTGTCTAAAAGAGAAACAAAGATTCAAAAAAGTGACTTTTTATAGGTACATCCAACTCAGTCTCTTACGGAGAACAGAGAAGATCCTTCTCAAACTTCTATCCAGCAAATAGAGAACATCTTAGCTTCAGGAGAAAGTAAAATTATGAAATGCAAAAGAAACTGTGGTTTCTTTTTAGCTTCCTTCCTTGAGTACAACTATTTATAATTGTAAGTGGTGTGAGGACACAGCATGGCAAAGCTGCTCCTGCTTCGCTACTTCACTCTGTGTGCGCAACACTTAATTTTGAATTTAATTGTAATTTGAATGATGATTTAAGCAGATGGAGAAAATGTGAGCGCTACGTGGGATGAGGAAAACATTAGGAGACTACGTGGAAGGAGAGCAGCACTGGCACAGATGGGAAGAACGCAGACACCCTGCCCTTAGCCTTTCCTGTGTCAAAAGAAGTGCAGGAGAACTGGAATGGTTTTGGCGCTCATTAACTGGCATATGAAAATCGTTCCAAATTATTTTGTTGTTTTTTCTCCAGGATGTTCAATATTCTTTCTTAACAACTCGTGTTAAGGAACATTAACATACCTTCTTTGGATGTACTGTTGACTTCATGGGGCTATATTCAATTGCAAATGACATCGCACCAGCTACGGGTGAAATTCGTCCTTACTCACAGTCTAAGTTCTTTAAATTAGAAAAAAACTATGCACAGTTTAGTTTTAAAATACAGGAGCAGATTTCTTTCTGTGATTGTGCTACTGAATATACAATATCCACTTACATTCTATATCCTCTTTTCCATTTTAATTTCTCCACTTGCAGCTTTACAAATGGCAATTTCTATTTCTGACATTTTCACAGCAACATTTATTTATTAATTATGAATTTGCATGTAGATATACACACACTATCCTAAAAAAAAATTATAAAAATCATTCCTTAATTATCTGGGAAGCCCCACCAAAACAGAATAAATCTCATTGCTCACATCAGCAACATGTTGCCAAACGACAGACTTCAAGCAGTCAACTGTATTTTAAGGAGATATAAAGAAAACCGGCATATTAAAAATCCCTGAATTAAAGGTACCAACTTTTCAAAGTTAAATGGAAATGCAGAGGATCACGATTCTACTATTAAATTCAGTTTAATTGCAAGCAATACGCGCCTGTGATCATTGCAAGCAGCACTTGCTCACTGAAGAAGCATCAAAATACTGAGGGGGCTTTTTTCACTCTGAGAGACGCTGGGAAACATAAACCCAGGCGATTTATAAATGCTCCCAATAGCTGAGTCTGCAGAAAAGTTATAGCTGAGCATAGACGATCAAGAAATGAAAGAAAATGGATTGTATTTATGAGACACGGCAGCCTCCGCATACTTTTCTTGAAACTACTTGTTCGTGGCCTAGAAGCCTTTATAAATGTTGTGATAAAGTAAAGTGCCAGAATAGGGAGCAGTCATGCATGTAATAGGAAAATTCACTAGCATGGCAGGGGAATATATATGAATGCTCGCATTTGTTTGTTTGCTTGTTCGTATTTTCTACAGCACAAAGAATTACGACATTGGATGCTCTCAGACACTTCTAAAAAAGGCAGGACTTTACAAAATTTCTCTGTAATTAGAAGGGAAATGTTCTGCTTTCTTTTACGAATGATTACAGGCAATTGGTTGTGGCAATTGAATATCCTGTGTTATGTGGCTTCATCTCTGCCCATTCTCCGCTAACCTGCTGGAAAAGGTTGCTGTTGATTTATGCTTTTGTTTGTGAATTACACCGCAGAGTATCAGAAGCCGTAAGAGCTGGAAAATAGCTTCTTCCAGTCAATGACCTCCTTGTAGCTTACTTTCTTATTTTATCATAATGGAAACGCATTCACATGATGGAGATTTCCCTCCCGAAGAGAAGGCTCTGATCCTTGACCTTAATGACAATGTTTTTCCACCTGCTCAAAGCATTACAAGTATTTTAGTGACAGCCAACTCTGAGCAGAGATTTAAATAGGGTTTGTTATTCGGTGATAAAAGTGCAGTCTACTGAAATAACTACTGCTGTTAAGAAAACAATGGTTTATCCTTTAGATTACAGTACCTCTCATCTAAGCTTTCATTTCTCTTCACCGGCTAATTCATCTTCCAAACAGGACCAGCATTGCCGGATCATCGCTGTTAAGGCTATTTATATGAACCTCAGAATGAAATAGAAGTCTCTAATAAGGGCCCGAAGACTACTGATATCAGCGGGAGGCTTTTCCTCAACTCCAGGAGAATCTGATCAACCTCTATATGCGCAGAATAATTACATTTTTTCAGATGAGGTACAGAGGGCCGCCTTCTCCTGCCGCCGACGCTCATGTAAATGAGGATTAACACCGTGGCAGCTGAGCTAATGGAATTACACTGCTGTATGTGACAACCGAATCAGGCGCTCGGCAGGGGCAATTTCTGGGTAAAGGCTGAAGGTCTATGGAAAGACGACACACAGATGCCTCACATCTCATTTGCTGGGAGCGTAAGCGCTTGTTGCTTACAACCGGCTGAGTGTTGTAATGCGCACAGAGATGTGGCCGGCTGTTAGGATCAAAGTGGGCATCCTGAACGTGGCTCAGTCATTGAGAATTTATAACTGATTGTTCACAAATACAGTATTTTTAGAACCTATTACAGAAGTAAGCTTCCTTTTCTAAGTTCAGCTCAGGATTCCCTTCTTCCTTAGGAAACAGAACTTAGAAATCCTCATTATCCACAATTCTCCACCTTGTAATTCTCCAAACACCAAACTTCTCTCATCCATGCTTAGGAGTCAAGGTCAACCCTAGTTGAACACTGGGGTAGAAGTCCCAAACACGTTAAGCTCCCAGGTTTGTCAGAAGAGGTGGCATGAAACAACCAAGCAGAGAGACAGATTAATACTCCTACTACAGAAATGTTTACAGAGCAGATTCCACCGCTATTAGAGATTCCACATGACAGATGGCACCGGAGAAAATCAAGCGTCATGCATTCTGCCACTCACAGAAATACTTGTTAAATAGGATGCAGAATAGTCGCTAATGAAGATAACACGTAAGAGTATTATTCTGCTCTAAGGCTTGCTTTGACTCAGAGGGAGCATTTCCATCTATCCCGGGCTGCTGTTTCTTTTTAGAGAATTTCTTTGATGCTTTTTCCTTTTAACACGTTTTGTTCTGTTACCTTGATGATACGGCAATAAACAGCGAAATGAGATTTCTCCCAGGTTTCTTGACAAATTTTGTTCCCTAAAAAAAACCAAAACCAGCCGAGGTTGAAAAGTCAGATTTCTTAGTCTTCCTTACTGTGTCACTCCAATTAAAGCCTACCTCTGTTGATGAGTTCTTGCTTGTCTCATCTTGTTAGATGCTGTAGTCTTTACACTAAACATTTTTATATGCAGATTTTTGATGTCTCCTTAATTTAAATTCCTATTGTTCTCCTGCAAATTTAATAACCTATTATTCAGCCATGCTCGTGCTTGTTTTATTGCAATTTTTCTATCTTTGTTTACAGATAATCTCAGGTAGCATAGAAAAATAGACTACAGTAAAAGCAAACGTTCAGGTCTGGCTTTTTAAAATTACAATAATGAGTACAAAATTGTTGTAGATGAAAGGAAAAAAGAATATCAAAAGTTCCACTCCTCCTCCAGCATAGGCCACCAGGAAAATCTGATAAACATTTATCAACTACTGTATAGAATAAGATATACATGCACAGGGCTGATGAGTTTACCCTCTGGTTATGGGTCTCCAGCTTCAATTACTCGCTAATTCCTGCAAATCTAGAATGACTGAAAAATGGCAGTGACCCAGAGAAAGCCCAGTTTTAGAACTGACATTCAAAAAGTTTCAATAGGAGGGAAGAAAAACACTTGCATCACAAAGTAAGCTGGATCCCGGATGGTCACAAAATGTCTTGGGAGATGCAAGTTACAATTGTTAGGCTTCAAACAGGAGCAGAAGGCAGGTGCTCCACCCCAAAAGCAGGTGGCCATCATGAAATACCTACAACTGGACAAGATGGGGATCCCTCGCAGAGGTGCCATGTTCCCAGACTGCTGACTGAACTGAGCTCTTTCATCAGGGGTCGCCAACACTTCCAGATCCCACCTGGACTTGGGTTTGCAGAAAGAACGGGAAGATACAGGAAGGAGTAGCTCCAAATTCCTGCTTTACAGCAAAATAGTGAAGTGTCTACACAATGAGAACAGTGACAAACTGAAGCTTTCCTTTGCCAGGAAATAAAATTCTTCTGACTGACATGGTTACCTCCTACCCCATCTCCTTCTGGACACCAGAATTTCCTCATGGACCCAGGCAAAGATTACTGCTCTCTTAGGACTGATGCTCCAAATGAGAAGAGAATGTCAGGAAGATCAAAGACATACTAAAAAGGACACAACAATTTTCCGAATCTTATATCCTTTTTCCACCTTAATCAAGAATTTTCCAATTAGTTGCCACGGTGCTGTAGAGAGGAACGGAAAGAGCCAAAGGACCACACAATCGAAGCCGAGATGTGTGTACAATCACAAGAGCATTTACATTTTGGCTGAGATACAGCTCGATCACCACCACCATGCTCCCAGCGACAGACTGAAAGGCACTAGCACACCAGTTCTACCGGACTATTTTTCCAATGATTAAGTTTCCTGTTCTAAAGCAGAGGAAATTATGTTTACGCTCTCAATAACGTAATCAATTACAGTGAACAATTGCAACATGCTAGATTAGAATTTATTTCAGGACTTACTGCTAATTACCATCCAGAAGCTTTATCATTCGGCATAACTCGAAGGAATTCATTGCATTTATCACAGGGCAGAGGTGGAACTCACAGTTTTAGATCAGGAGCTGTGTCCATGGCAATAACCAGAAATTAAATTAATTCAGTCTTCAAGTTCTCCTTCTGAAGCAATAATGCTTCTTTCTTTTATCTCTAGCAGCTGTTTTTACAGACACTTCCATTTTATAAACGCACATATTTCTTACTTGTTTTCATTATTTATATATATATATACGCACACTCTGGAAACTTTTAAAACTCCAGCAATAAAACAATATTTCATTTGTAGTTTTTCTCTGAGCAGAATAAAGCCAGACTAAGACACTTATCCCCTCTTAATTAAGACAACTACTGATTACGTGCATCTAAAAAGACCATCTACTGATATCCTATTGCAGTGCGCAGTTGTCCAAGCCAACTCAGTGGCATCACCCAATTTCAAAATTGATACGATCTTGAACTTCTTCTGCCACTAAAAGGGGTAGCAAGGTTTTCGTTGTTAAGTTTCTTTCACTGCTCTTTGTGTCTTTCCTGAGCTAAGTATTGGGATAGACAGAAGCATTTTATGTTCTCATCATAAACCTTCCTTTGATTCTAATGAGGCAGCCTGTTCTTCAAGGGAAGGAAATGCACATTTCTGTGAGGTATTAGAGCCAGCCAAGCTCCCGCAATGCAAAATATTAGGACATTCACAACATTTTGGAAAATATGGCATACATTTCTGTTTCTCATCAACAGACTTTAATTCGTCTCCCTCGCTACCAATGGACAGTAGGTGTCTGGGCTTTCAGGAAAAACAAGAAAAATGCAATCTGGATCGCTTTTAAATGTGACTTGTTTTAGTTCTATCAAAAGCAGCCTGGAAGGAAGGAAGCTGAACAGTGTTCAAGAAGACGGGCTACTTTTAGAATTTTTTGTGCCGAACATAGAAGGCCAAGGAAGCTCTTGCTGGAGGCAGACAGAAATGAGACCTGCTCCCCCGCAGCAGACCGTCCGACAGAGATAGACAGAGATACAGCTGACAGGTTTTGACAAACTGTTGAGAGACCCGTTTCTGTCCAGCAAAGGTCGTCTCCTACACGTGGCATGATCGCCTCTGCTTTCAGCTTTCTGCTGCGTGCTGCTGCCATTTGTGAGGGATCAAAACCCGAATTTTCATTGTGCACTGCAAATCTAACTCTCGTGTCCCTCCAGCGTATTTCATTCCTCATCCAGGGAATGGGTGAAACAAAGACGTACATATTCACTTAAAAAGGTAGAATAATTACATCTACTTCATTAGTGACACATCAATGCTCTGTCAGTGATCCATCAACCATCTCAAACAAGTCTTGCTTTATTCGTAACATCTGTTCTTTCCAGCTTTGTCCCTTTAATTGTTCTCCTCTACCGAGAGGGGGATTTCCTTCCCTGGAGGCTAAATTCCACTTAATAACATCGAGTTCACTGCTGCTTAGGTCACAGGCAGCCAGGAGCAGATGGAGCGTGTTGTGCCCTGGCTTCCCACCAATACAGATTTAGGTCTCACATCTGCCATCTCCTCCTCATCTCTGATAACATCTGCTTCAATCTTCCTACCCAGCTTCTCCATCCCCATGACCGATCCTTCTTTCCTATTCCTCCAATGACAGAATAACGAGACTGCCACAGCAAAATATAAAGATGTTTTGCCAGCTTTACGCCAAGAGCAAGATTCCCCAGTCAGCAGCTTTGCCTGCTACAGAGTCACTTGATGCTGCTCCAACAGCATGAAGAGGGCACACAAAATCAGAAATTCAGGCCTTCCATGGCTGCACGACAGCAGGGAATGTAGAAGGTTGTATTAAATTACTGTAATGTGGATACTTTATGACATCAAATAAACTCCTGCACATACATAAGCATTCAGAAACATGAACTTCAGCTCAGCACTCCCAGCCTGCGCTCCCTCTCAAGACAACAGAAAGCAACGAGTTGCTCTGGGAAGGGGTTCAGAGTCAGGTTCAAGTTGCAGCTGCTCCGATGGCTCTTAATTTTAACTACCCTCTTCTGATTCAACGAGCGAGAAAACCCAGGGAGAGCAGATTTCTCCAGGTTAGCTGTTGAGAATAACCTCTCCCACCTCTGCCTCTAAACCAAAGCATGATGGAAGCTACATCGCAAAACATCCTTGGCAACTATGCCTTACATTTCAGTATTATCTAATACGATTTCACAACATTAGATGAATGCCACTAAAAGATGCAATTCCTCTCGGATTTTTATGGGTCTTCTGAAGTCCTACTGTTCTCATACATCTCAAGCCCAGGATTTTTTAATATTGCCAGTACCTGCTGAATAGAAATCTTACTTTGTTACTTTACAGATGCAAGTCTATGCAAATACCCCTTTCTGGATTGTGCATTGTGCATGGTGTGATGGGCTGATTACAGAGGCAATGGCAACTGGTTTTAACACTTTTTGGAACCCACTGTATCATGCAAGTTCACAGAATTCAGTTTTTTCTTTGTGCTTCGGCTTTCTCTTCTGTAAAACAGCATAATAATTATAATCATACCATATTCCACTTTCCTTGCACAGGAGAGAAGAACCTTGGCAACTGCCATGTGATATTATTAAATTGATATTATTATTATTGAATGAAAGCAGCACTGAAAAGATCTTGTACGTATTTCGAGATTAGTGGGATTTCTTGATGCATATCTAGTTTCTGCCAGCGTAGCCTCATTACCAAAACTTCTTTTTATTAATAAACAGCACAGAAATGTTCAAGAAGAAACATTTTAATCTCACTTTGAGTCCTAAACCACTGAAGACTAAAAGAGAGAAACAGCTAGGAGATTTTATGAGGGGCCTGCTGTAACTTTTAAAAATGATATTACATATTGGAGCTTTATTAAGCTATTCTGTATTTACAGAAATCTGTTCTTTCCAAGAACATAAAGCTCTCCTTTTTCAAGGAGGGGGAAAAAAAAAAAAAAGATATAGTAAAAAAGGTTAATCTAAAAGAAATAATGCACTTGGTGGGGTTAGTTGAGTGGCTCAGTTGTTTCTCAATCTGTTATTCCAGTTGCCCAGATATGCTGTGGTGGGCCTGGTGTAATCATATCCTCATGGAAAGAAAACTTATCCTGGGAGACCAATGCTAGAGGCAAGTATGAGAAGACCGAGGTACTCCTGCTGCTACGAATGGGATCAGAGAAACTTTCCACTTACATGGGAGATGTATCCAGCAACAAGGTCACTGAGCTCTTCACAAACAAACAAAACCATAAACCAGTCGATCAAAACAAAATCCCAACTACATTAAACTAGAAACACCACGAAATCCACGGGCAACAAAGAGGAATAAAAAGAATTGCGAATGATAAACAACAGTCATATTCCTGATGAAATTCACGGTTGCTGCTGAGGGGCTTAGCAAACACTGTGTCCAAGTTGGAATTCAAGATATGAACTCCAGGGGCCTCATGTCTTTTTCCCAAACCTGCTTGAAAACCTTTTTAAAGCAGCTTATCTCTTGTCCACACAGAGACATTCATGACTCATGTCAAACAGAAAATGCTTTAAATAGGAAAGATGTCTTTGAATGTTTGTAAGCAGTTTAGGTAACGGCTTCAAACAGCGATCCCTGCCTGAGAAAAGCAGCGCACACCTCCCCACCCACTCCACGGCAGCCTGCGAGTTTTGATTTAAAGCAATTAAAAAAATAAGTGTCATCTTGTCTTACTCATCACCCTTTGACTAAATATAATGTCAAAAAGTGACGCAACTATATGTAACGTTACAATGAGAGCTCGGTCATCAGAAAACCAGTATAAATCAAATATGCTGAAAACCATCTTTTTAGACATTTTCTTCGGTACTCCTAAATCCCTTATGAGCAGTGCTTTGATTCTAAAGGTTCAGCTTGAGATAATAGTGTAGGTTCATGTGTCATAAAAACCTAAGATCTATTTTAAAAAGAAGTATGGCAATCTTTGTGGGGACACAATAAAAAACATGAAACGTAAAGTTTGCCGGAACAATGAACTGTGCTGACGTTCAGATATAAATCTAGAAAATGGAAAGCTGTCCAAAACTTGGATTAGTGCTCAGATTGAAACCTAATTGGTCTTTAATCCTCTATCATTGCAGAAAACAGGAAAATTACAGATTGCAAACGACAGTGTTGCTAAACCCCAGGAGTGTGGAAGCTTCTCAAAACCACTGATGGGATGTGTATCATGCCAGGTTTGTCATTAATTTGCCTGTCCTAATTTGTTTTTAAAAGAATCTTCACAAAAGAAAACCGAAGCAAAATGAGGAAAACATTTCAAGGCAGAACATTTCTACTCTAGGACACGGCAGCTTTTGATTCTGCAGATGTCCTACCACATGAAGTTAACATGCATTTAGTTCCTCATCAATGAGGTACCAGGTTTCGTACACTATAAAACCCTAAAATGGAATAGGGCTACATTTGGACACTCTGACTACAAAATTCACTACTGTGTAGGATACAGAATTGTATCCACTACCAAACCCAGAGGAAAAAATTCTTCCAACATCATAGGAAAATACCGATACCTATTTTTATTTTATTTTCGTCATGCCTCTTGGATGAACTGGGTACATGTTACAACAGTTTTACTAAGCCCAGGTGCTCATCGCTTGCTTTTGCAAATGCTATAGAGGGCTGTGTGTACAAATCTTTACGCGAATTTTATGACATCTGTTACTTTACCCTAACCTCACATCCTTCTCGTTGAAGCATGTTATGAGCAGTCAGAGAGGCATGATTTGATTCTTGACAGTCCACCAAAGCAGCAGCTCCCTCTCGGCTCCTCCATCCATACATATGGATCATTTGATTTTACGGCATCTTCTTTGCAGGTTGTAATTAGGTTGCCTGCTTAATATTTCCTGAAACTCTCTGTATCCCAACTGTCTTTGGAAATAATGCTTATCTCACGCCTTCTGGAATTCTCTGGGATTTTACCCAATTTTAAGCACAGCCATGGCTTTACTTAGTTCTGAAATGCCCTAGGGTAAAATTCATCAAATCCTGTTGAGCTGAAAGCATCTAATTCACGTAAGAGTTTTGACCTGTTCTTTATTCTGCTCCTGTCCTCTGTTCTGTTTTAATAATTGTATTAAAAATAATTAACCTTTTATGGGAAAACTGAATGGGAATATGCAGTTAATATTCTGTATCTTCTGCTGTTTGCTCACCTTTCTCATTAAGTCATTTTGCACTAGTTCAACAGTAATTTATTTTAATCCTTGCTTAAATTAAACGTCCAAAAAATTTTCATAAAGACAAAGTTTCTATTCTACAGGGCAACGGAATATTTTTGTCCTAAATGTTCAAGTTCAAAGATAACCAACCACTTCAACAATAAATTGCGGTAGCATTCAGCAGAACATGGAAACCTTTGCTGCCATTAAACTGTACACCAGCAAATAGAGCCGGCAAGATAAAATCTATCAATCCCACGAGATTTTTCCACAGAACAGACTGACATAGAAAAGCCCGACACACACCGTCAAACTATGTCTGCGTATATGCACAGCACGTCTCAATTAACACCAGCAAGTCTGGGGTCATGTATGTAACTTATGGAGATAATTCTTAACTAAAAATCATTTATTTGAAGACTGCATTTTTACCAACAGAGATGAATAATACCACAGGCAAAAACCGGAAACCTGTTTTGTGGGTTGTTTTTTTTTATTTATTAAAATTCAGGCACTGAATCCCCTGTAAACAGCACAGCAATCCCGTCCTAGTGGCTGATGTGTGAAAACTAATTCTGTTGTTGATTAAGCAGGAATACTTCACAACGGCCGCTTCTCCATCTCTTAAAATAATGGAGTGTCAACTGCTAGAACCCTTTGTTGGATACCAGCTATTGCCTCCTGATAATCATCATGCGTCTCTTTTATAGTGCCTAAGACAGATCCGTAACATTGGCATCATTACTCTCAGAAGCAGACCTGGCTCGCTGTGCATTTATGGAAGAAGTATTGAAATCTCAGACTTTGCTAGGACCCCATTTCAAGTGATAGCACCTCTATTCACAGCTCCTCACTGATGACATAATCTACCTTGGTTTTTAACTGTATATGAGTGCAGTGACTATCTCAAGTTACGTCCAAAAGACGGAAGATGGAAGATAGTCCTTCGTTATTAGCATCAGGTAAGAAAGATGTGCAATTTATGAAAAGTCAATCTTCAACATGAAATGGTTGCTCAATTTCTATGAAGAAAAAAACATTGCCTATACTCATTACAAGGTGTTTTCAGGAAGCCCCCTGTGCAAATAGCGATTTCTCCAACTTTCTTTTGCCGGGATCTGGTTTTCATCGAGCAAAATTCAAAACCGCCCTACTGATTTCCAGATTTAAAAGTATTTCAGCAGGTGTTCTGCCTGCTGAAGACTCAAAGATAACATCTCAAAAGATACCAGAGGACATTATACATTGGGTGAAAGAAAGATTAAGCATCTTTCCTCTAGTCTTGCAAAGGATGAAGGTCTCAAAGCTCTGCGTTCCAGTTCTAACCTCACAGCTGTAAAGTAAAATATTTAGCGATTTTAAAAAAAATCATTGGGACAACATTTCTAACCTCCCTTTTTAAAACTAATACCAGGGGTGGGAACGAGAATATTTGCTATGTTGCCAGAAAGAGGCAGAAAACAGTCACAGTGAGAGGTTACTTCCCATTCAGCAATGAGAAGTCCTTATCTCCCTAGGACACAATCTTACCAGAGGAATTATTAGTGTTCGTACTATACTGGCCCTAATCTACATCGCTGCCACGGAAAGGAGTAATGTAACAACTTCCGAGATTACACAGTGGAGCGATTAGCCCTCAAGCAGATCAATAACATCAATGGTTTGAGCTTGAGGATAAATAAACCCCCATATTGGTAACAGGTTAATTGTTTCAAGCTGCTTGAGACGGTGATAAAAATTTGATAAGAAGACTGAAGATTTCCAACATTGTTGGAGGGGAGTTTTTCTGTTATGGCTGAAGTAGACGTCTGAGCTTAGACCATAACTCAATTTGGCTGAGAGATATATAAGAACAAGAAAATAAAACCAAGGAATTTCATCTTACCAAGTGTAATCCTAACTCTGCTACAGTGACAAGCCCATGTGTCATTCTGCAAGTCCGAGATCAACAGCAGGAGGCTGCTCTGCTTTGCCAGTTCAATTTAACTGAAGTTTTTCAGTATAAACCAGAGTTTCCTTAGAAGGCAGCAGGGGCCAGGATCTGAGCTCAACAGAGCTGATTTTGTACCTTGCTGCTCTTCAGTGCCTGAGAGGAGGACGTTTGAAGTTTTCTAACCATGAGAAATCTTGTAAATATATGGAACGTGGCTCCT